>JAFIDM010001028.1:60730571-60791275 GCA_023159025.1 Thereuonema tuberculata
ACGAAAAACGTTCCGGTGATTTTCAATGTTGTGAAGGCCATAACTCGGAAATGAAGCATTTCCGGACATATGTTGTAATGAACTATTTTGATTGTCTACATGTGGGAAATACATACCTGAAATTATGCCGTGTATTTTTGAAACACCCTGTATATATATATGTATATATATATATATATATATATATATATATATAGAGAGAGAGAGAGAGAGAGAGAGAGAGAGAGATATAAATCGTGATATTCTTATCTGTTCCTGTAATAATTTGGTGATATTTACTAAATGAAATGTTTGACAAAGTGTAACACTAACCATTCAGAAAACCTTTTTCAATGAAAATGAAATTTTTATAATACCTGAGTTAATCCAGGAGCCAATGGATTTCTCAGCTAATAGCTGGGTATTTCTGGCTGTCAACTGATCAACAGTTTCCTGCATGGCTTTAATTCTTGTTCTCAAATTGTTGTTTTCAGATTGAAGCATAGTATTTTCATGAAACATATCATTAACACTTTCTACTCCATCAACTATTAGTCGTTTACCCTGAAAAAAAGAAAAACCATTAGAATTAAAAGAATTTTCTTTTCTTCTTCCCTTATAACAGTAGGACTCCATTGTTAGAAATTAATATACTTTACTACAGAAGTTTTTTTTTTTTTTTTCTTCCTATTACTGTAATTCATTTCAGAACAGAGACGAGATTTCAGAAAGTAATACAGTAAACTCTCGATTATCTGTGGAATTGGGTTGCGCGGCAACCACGGATAAACAAATTCCGCAGATAATCTGAAGTAGAACGCAAAAGGATGAAAAATCAACACAAAAATGCTTTGGACATGTTTTATTTACATTAAAATGGCAATACATTCAGTTACAGTACATAAAATAAAATAATTGTTTATAATTTAATTTATTTATTTATTTTAAATTTTATTATTGCGGGAAGGCTCTCCCATAATTTAGTGTAACCTGCCGGCCTAACCTCCGCCCACAAGGTCGTTCTTTAAATTATTTTGTTAGCCTCTTTTATCGTTTACGTTATTCTAGATTTAATTTTTTTTTTAATTCCGTAATTTATTGTACTGTAAAACGAATGGAAACAGGAGAGGTCCGCGGATAATCAGGAGTTTACTGTATTTTAAAATCTTTAATTTCCATTTTTCATCGGCATTTTAAAAAATCGCCAAGATCCATATACAAATGGCATCTGTAACAAACAATTAAGATAAGCAACAAAATATGTCATCTGTGATTTTGAGGTAAATTTCATCTGCTGATTTGACCAGTACAGCAAATCCAATTGTATAAAAAGGGTTATCTTTTTTGCAGTTGTAAGTAAAAATGCAGTAGCAAGATAAAAAAATATTAAAAAAAAAAATTAGACCAAAAATGATGCTACTTTTTATTTACTCGAAGAACGAAAAATGACAATTAATATTATAAAAATGTTAAAAATATATTATAAAAAAGTAAACCGAAATACATACTTTTGTACTGACAGGAAAAGCATTCAGTTTTGATGCAATCTAAAAACCCTTATTTAATAGTTTTGGTTAAGCTGTTTGATTAAGACCATTCCAATGAAATAAAAAGAAACTGAATGATAGATAAGAGCAAATGGAAGTTCAGCATTTTTATGTGAATTGTACAGTGAAGAGCAAATGTTAACTAATAGGTTATCATACTAGTAAACACATGCTCTATAATATCAAGGCTTCACTTTAGAATCAATGAAATTTTATGTAAAGAACTTTTTTAATCTGTCTTTTTCTGTATTTTTTTTAATTACTTTTTTTTAAGGCAACTAATAACTGTCAGATATTTCTGATTTTCTATTTAATTAATAATGTAATCCTTGAAAAACCAATATATATGGAGGGTTGATTCCTTTACAACCCGACAGATTCATGTGTCCGAGGCTTCACGAAAATTCCTCCTTCCATCACCTATTCTGCTCAATGTGGACACCAGGATTCCCGACTTTGGCCAGGCAACATAACTGTCACAGCAGAAGTGAAAGCTCTAAATTCCAGGGTATTTTGTCCCACTTCTCTCTACATACTTTCCATTGCCTATCAACTATTGTACCACTTCTGTTCTCTAGTCCAAGTTTTAATAGTCCAAAGCCACAAAAGTCCATCAGGCTGGCATCAGGTGACTTTACTGAACATTATTGAAGGGGATTGCATGTATATCTCTTCTGGCTTCCATTTCTTGATAGAATCTCAGGAATGATTTGGCCGTATACATGGAGGCCTTATCCTCCAGAACAACAACTTTTGTGATATCAGGACCATACAGAGCTGGTAACTCCTAAGTGTAGACTGGTATCAGACCATGTTGTTGATAATACTGGGCATTCATTTTGGCATTGTTGTCAATTCTATAGCTAGCCAAATTTGCCCAGGTGACAGTATTCCGCAACCACCATGAAACCTTTGGTAAAACTTTTCTAAAATTAGATCTGCCTTTTTTTTGTCGATGGGATGATATGAAATTACCCTGATCTTTCCACAATCAGCAAGATGGATCCAAGCCTCATCCTGAGTGACCACAAATCCATACTTATTGCTCGCCAGGATTTGTTTTTAAAGTTTCCTGAAGTTGGTCCGTCTTTCAGCATGATGTCAGTTATTCAGCACATGCACCTGGGCCTTAAGAAACTTTTTCAGCCTAAGACGGTTCTTCAGGGCTTTACATACAGTGGACTGAGTGATGTGACCTTTTTGGCAATCACAGGTTAGGTGGGAGGATTTGTAGTTTGTGCCAAATGTTGCAACTTGGCCAGAACAGCAGGAACAGTCTCCAAGAAATTTTTGTTCTTGGCCAACTTGGTTGGGGAATTTTGTTCAGGAAGTCCATTCATTGTGTTTCTATGAATGACTGCTGATACTGTATCCTTGCCGAATGAAATTCCATGGTCTTTATGTTGTTTCACTATCACTGAATATGAAAACTTCGCAAGGAAAAGTGCGACAATGTAACCTTCCCAAACGCAATTTATTTTTGGAGCCATATCAGAATTGTTCCAAATTGTTGTTACTAGCAATTGCATTAAATGATACATTCGATATAGAGGCACGTGGCTAAGACACTCCAGCAAGTCTCATTTTGAATAGGGGCAAGGGCCATCACGTCAAATTTGTCAGGTTGTAAAGGAATCAACCCTCCGTATTTAAGGGTCAACTGCTTTCATAATTTTCTGTTTCAGTAAGAATACAATGTTATCAGGTTGTTAAAATAAAGACCAATTTAATGCTGTAGCATTTGAAGTGTTTAGGATGATTAAATATATAATGTTTAAGTTAACAATATATGTCTTTGAAGTTGTCTTACAAACTTCTTCCTACATAAATCTATCACTGCATGCATAAGTCTCAAATGTATGATGGAAATGTAAGTAGTTGGCAACATAAATGGGGAGTTCATTTTATTGTCGCAAGTTCAAACTTGGCCATAATGTTGCTCAAACAACTCCCAATGTTGTCAAGGGAATAAGGAAAGGGAAATGCTCCTGAACATACCATATGACACTGTTTGAAAATTTTCTTAATATTGATAAATCTTCAAAATGCAGAGATATAACGATATTTTTTTGCTGTTGACAAAAGACAAATTGATGGCTAGTGTTCATGCAAATTCACATCTAACTGACTAGTATTGCAAGAACTTAAAAGTGAGCCTCAACAAAATATGTAAACAGTTTAAGTGGGTCCCTTACAAATTGACCAAAAATACACAAAAAAAGTTATGACTTTTCACTGCTTTAATACAATAATTCAGTTTTGTTTTTTTTTTATCAAATTGTGAATTGTAATGAAAAGTGTATGACAATTGTCAACATTAGATACAAGCACATAATTATGGTGAAACACCAAAGTACTTCACAAAGTTTACATCACATCCAAAGGTGAATATGATGACCGATCTGCAGCTGGCATCAGCTATTGACTTTTTTTAAATCATGACGAAATCATCACTGTAACAAAATAGTGTGCCGAAAATGACCAAATGCACAAGAAGTTGCATGAAAAACAAAAAATACTGTTCAATTGCAAAGGCCCAATTATAACAATTTGTCCACAAATTTTCAAAATAAATCTTCAGAGGTTGACCAAACGGAGCTTATAAAATTGCCATTTCCAGATATCTTGTTAACAGATTACCACTTTCTTGAAAATTTTTCAAGAAAAACCTTCAACATGCAAGCTTTCACAACAACCTTCCAAATGCTTTCAAAGAATATATCAGCTCCAGAATTTTAGATTTTGTTGTACTGAAATAAATAAACATGTTTTTTAACATAGTGCAAAATCTGTTTCCCATTGTAAAAAGCTTGTCAATTTTATTGGTTGCTATTTTGATTAATAAATGTTTCTTGTGACATGAGATATGCTTTACTGAATTTAAGGTTTGAAATTGGCCATTATTTTCCAACAACTTGATACATAACTTCCTGCCGAGTCATAATTACCTGCTATTTAAATTTTACCTTAAAACTTTACAAAATTAATAAAAGTATGACATTAA
Source organism: Thereuonema tuberculata (assembly GCA_023159025.1). Classification (NCBI taxonomy): domain Eukaryota; kingdom Metazoa; phylum Arthropoda; class Chilopoda; order Scutigeromorpha; family Scutigeridae; genus Thereuonema; species Thereuonema tuberculata. The sequence continues at coordinate 60,735,102 of JAFIDM010001028.1, forward strand.
GTAAATAATCCATTATCTTCTAATTAAATAAAATAAAAAAAAAATAAAGTTTGAAATAACAATGAATGAAAATAATAAAGAAAATCTTAAAAACTACTTACATATTACATTGATGAGAAATAGATTTAAAGCTGAGATTATATAAGCATTGAGTTAGTAAAGATCAATTACAAAGCAAAAATTCATTTTAATTAGTTAATTTACCACATATTCGCCATCACCATTATTCTTTACAGAGTTCTGAATATCAGAAACTGAGCTGGGAATCATGCGAGAATCCAATAGCTGCAATGGAATAAAGACATGCCATAAAGGGAAATTCACTACATCAATCAACTTATTACTAAACTACAAAATAAAAAAGGACAAATGCCCATGCAGATTTTAATATTCATTATAATAGGTAAAAAGCTTGAGGAGGATGGATGGGAAAGGAACTGCCACTAAAGCATACTTAAAGCAAAAAAAAGAAATAAAAATATTACAATATTATTTGTAAGTTTATAAGCAAATAAGGAACGATAACCTTAATTCCACTCTACAAGATTAACATAACCTATTTTACACAATGCACCTTAAGGAAATTTTCAATAAAATAATAACTTCCCATACCTTCTGCCCATTAGTCAGTGGTGTACACACGAAGCCACTACAGCCCCCTGCCCGAAACTCAAAATAACGAAAAAGACAAGGAAAAAAGAAAGAAAAAGAAAAATCGAGAAAAAAACCTTTATTAAAGCAATGACATGTCTGTAACTTATTAATTTTGGAAAGTGATCTTTGAAACAGTTTATTTTTAAATAGGCCTACATCTGAATGGACTTTTTACAATATCATTAGCCCACCCCCCCCCCAACCTTAATCCTAAGTACACCACTGCTTTAGTGATTTAGAGTTAAAACATTTAATACATTAGTTTTGCTTCTTTAAAAAAAAAAAAAAATCAAAAAAGATGGTTTATTACTTAATTTGGCTTATTCAGAAATAGAACTATTCAACAATTACTAAATTATTAGTAATAAAATAGAACAATGGTCAAATTTCATAGGATTACCCAACTACAATTTTAACTTAAGCATTTGGCAAACATCTCCAATATATTCCTTATCTTATACAGAACTTAATAGTTTGTTTTTGGCATTAAGCTGAAAGTCTATTTATTAGACCCTTCACACGACGCGGCCAGGTCATTCTCTAGATTTCAGTGGAGCCTTTCACACATGGCCGCTTAGTCGTTTCTGGCCGCGTGGCCAGAATTCTGGTTGTGACAAGATGTGATTTTTCACGTGACCAGATTTCTATAGATTTCAATGGAGCATTTCACACACGATGCAACTTTCGTTGCAGCCAGAAGGTCATTTCTGTTTATTTTTGTTTTGAGAAGTGTTGAGAAACATGATTAAAACGAAATTATTTCAGAGAATGGGGACTTTTGACACTGAAAAATTCACATTAGAAGTTCAGTGAATATTTATAAACAAAGATGATGCCATGGCTGCAGAAAAAAATGAATTTTGTAAGTTTGTTATTTATAGATAATGAAATATGACAATTTATTACTTATGTATTATGTAGTACATTGTAAAAATTATTTACATTTGTTTGTCAAGAGACATAAGCTTGATCGTTTTTGCAGTTTTTATAACTGAGATAACAGCACAATATCAATAGCTGCTTCTTCAAAATCCATTTTGCTTAATGCGTTTCGGCTGATGGCGTGTTTGGCCGCATGACCATGGTCACTCCACATGTAAAGGAAAGCGATCTTGGCCGCTTCGTGTGAAAGAGTGCTTAGCGTAAGTTTTCTCAAATGGATCTGCACTTTAGTTTAAAACTTAATTGTCCTTTCATTTCACTAAAACGTTGCTTTGTTATCTTAACTGAAAACTTACAGCATAATTATATCACAACTGAAGAATGACAACTTTTAATTACTATAAAATAACTAAATATAATAGGAAGTAACCCCTATCATAGAAATAAGCCTTTCACATTCCACATCATGGATCATTATAACATACAAACCGTTTCCGTGTTTCCCTCCATTTTAATTACCGTACCAAATATTGTAAGTGAAAACACTTTCCATAAATACATTTCAATTAAACTTAAAAACTAAGGAATTGGCAATTTCCATTCTTCAGCATTCAGTATCCAACTTACAAAGTAAGTCTGGAACAAATATGTGGTTCTATTTTTTTTTACCTGTTTATACTCCATCAATTCTAACTGTAGCTGTTGAATTTCCATTCGAAGTGCGGATATGGTTTTAGATGTTTTATCTTGATTAACTGTAATTCTGTTTTTAATATTCCGGGCTCTGTTTGCATATTTGAGGGTATTTAAAGTTTCCATAAAGTCACGATCAGAAGGCGAAATACAGGCTATCATAACTGTTCGACTGGAAAAAAAAAATACACAACAAATTATATTAGTTAAATAATAATCGAAACATCACAGCTGAAAATGAATGTAGCATTAATTTATTGGAAAAACAATAGAAATAGAAAGAAGTAGTTTATTATAGTTAAGCTTTTTTGAATTTTACTTAAATTTGGAGTCCTTAAGCTCACAGCTCCAAAAAATTATCCCTCTTCTTCATTCCAGGTCCTATACAGCTTATTTCTATTGGTAAAGCACGAGGTGCATTCAAGTTGTAAGGTCTCCTATATTTTTTTTTTCTGAAAGACTACTTTGCTGTGCATAAAGGTGAAACTGCTGTCACTTCTCAACGTAGTCTCCTTCTAATCGTACACATTTTCCACGATATCATCGTCAAAACTGCATGGCCACTGTGAAGGCTTCTTTGGAGGTCTGCTGAGACTACTACAAAATCTTTGTGTTCATCTGTCAGCATTTGAGGCACCTATCTTGAGGAAAGTTCCCGCATTTTCAGGTCTTCATGCAGGATGGTATGCATGGACCCTACAGAAATGCCGACTATAGAAGCGATATCTTCCACAGTAAATCGGCTGTTCTCCAAAATCATTTCTTCGATACTTGCAATCATATTGTCAGATCGGCTGGTGCCTTGTTTAAACTTTGTAACACACGAACAAGTATTTTTTACTTCAGTGACACTTTCACCACACGTTTCGCTTATCTGGCGATGAATTTTGAATGGGTGTCATCTCACAGAGATGGAGAAAACGAATGACAACATACTGTTCTTGGAATGTGAACACCGCCATTTCTAGCGTCTAAAACGCTGTCAAAGAACAATGGCGTCACAAATTTTCTATTCACTGGACGATGCTGCTATTTGTCTCACACAACCATAAATAATGCCCTCATATTTTAAATATCTCCCAAGTTTCTACCTGTTCCCAGTTCCAATACAAAAAAAAAAAAGAGACCTTACAAATTGAATGCACCTTGTAAGTCATTGTAAATTGTTTGGTTCCTACAAAACAGCCAACTTTTTAAAATTAGTATCTTTTAATATTAAATTAAAGCAGCTCACACATTTCTAATACAGGATGAAAGCTTCAATAGGGAATCTTCCAATTACTAATTATCAATCTTTCTGCAACGGTCAAATGTTGTCATATTATCTCACATTGCATTATCTTTTGGTTTGATTCACTAGTCCATATTCAAGGTGCTTCCTCTAGTGTAAACAAACTATATCATTAAGCCTTTCATCTTACACTTTATTTCACACCATTAACACAGCTTCAGATTTCAAATAATCTTTACAATTCTACCTTGAAATGTCAGTCCATAAATCTAAAAATTTAGTGGAAGGTTCCACAATAGCCAATAAAAATTCCATGTTGGCTTACGGTTCTAACTGACTTCAGATAAAAAGCATGAATCCAACTTCACCATTAATGCCAAAGGCACAGAATTAAAAAGAAGCTATCCAAGACAATGGGTTTTAGATGGATTGATTCATGTTTGATTTCAAATGTTGATATGTCAACTGTACTATTCTTGTTGGCACATTGAAGTAGCAATACTTAGCACAGAACCCAAGTGATAAAAAGCACAACAAACAGATACAAATGCGCAATTTAAATTCAAACAATAAACAGTGCTGGAGATTCAACGATGCAACAGTCCATAAGTGCATTTGTTTCTAAATTATTAAAATTTATGAACTACAAAAGTTCTAAAAAGAAGCTTAGTTGAATAATTGAACATCTAATAAAAATCGATTCAATATGCAATACTTTAAATTTTAGATCTGACAACAAAGAAATAGAAACTCATGTTTTTGCCTGAAAGAATAATAATCTTTGTCGTAAAGTAATGAAATACCTGTTCCCTCCTAATGAGTCTTGAAGAAGCCTAGTGAGTTTGGAATCTCTATACGGTACGTGATGTCCTCTTTTCAATTTATCACCAAGAGCCGAGATCACATTGCCTAGAGCCAACTTAAAAAAAAAAAGGAAATTATTATTATTATTGCTGTTGTAAATTATATGAGAATGGAAATTCTGGATTTGATGTTCTATAACAAATACATTTTTATTTAAAAAAAAAAATACAAGTAAAATATTCATGCTGCATAATTGGTCAGTTCTTACTAAGAAACCATAGAACAGTTCCGTAGATAGTCTTAAAATCCTTCATTGTTGTTTGGTGGGTGACAGCAATGAGGTTTTCTTTTTTTTTTTTCACTAATGGTTACAGCCCTTTTAATTAGATGTTAAAGTTATTAATTCTAATAACTACATTAGCCTACAGGTATGCTTTAGAAAATAATGTGGCGAAAACTTAATTTTAAAATGCCTATTAAAAGTTAATAATAATGACAATCAGGGCTGTTTTTAGTCAGAACATTCCAGAAACTTTTCTCTGAAATTTCTCAACCTGGAAAAACACATTCTAATTTTTCAGTCTCATTATTAACATGAGCACAACACTGTGACTACATCACAAATTGTAGCAAAAATGTAAGTTCATTTGTTTCCCAATTTAATTTGCGTGAGAATGGGTTGTTTGTTTATCACAACAAACGCATAGCAAGTGACGATGGAACACAGTTACTTAAATAATCACACTGAAAGATGAAGAAATGGAGAGAGAGAAAAAAAGTTGACGGAAGATGATTTCTGAAAGTCCTGATGAGACCTAAAGCTTACAAATGGCATCATGGAAAAGAGCCGACTGTGGTCATTAAATTGAGCTACTTTTGTTGGTTTAGTTCAAAGATATTGGAAAAACAAATTCAAGAAATTAATGGATGGTAAGAAACTATCTCGGCTGACAAGATGCAATACTTCAGAACAGATCAGCTCCGATACTTCTAGAACGAAAAGCATAGAAGAATTCCCTTATTTACAGAAGTGGTATAGGAATTTAAGTGTAAAACGGACTAGAAAAATAATTTGATGGCAGACAAATGGGATAATCATCAAAATGCAAAAAAAAAAAACAAAAAAAAAAAAATTAAATCAAATGGAGTAACAGAAAGAACATATTCCTAAAAAATATTCCTGTAGTGTTTGCAGTAACAAAACCATGGCCAGCTTTGTGTTAAGGTATCAAGATTGGCAACTCAAGCACATGATTGTAAAATGTGCATCTTTGTAAAACCATCAAAATTGTGAACTTAAAACTAGCAATGACCCCTATTCTATTGTTCATGGGATTTGTGATGCAGTGATTTATTTACATTTTATTAAACTAATAAAAGCTACTAGATTAAGATGGCTGGGTCGTCTATATCGAGTGAAGGAGAACAGTTTAAGTAAGAAAGTAACATTCCACAAGTTGATTGGTACTAGGAAAAGAGGACGACCTCTGAGATGGTTGGACTGTGTACAACAGGATCTTAAGCAGATTGGAGTTAGATTTTGGAGGACGGTTGCTGCGGATAGGGAAGCATGGAAAGGAATAATAAAGACGGTCTTGGCCTGAAGCAGGCTGTTGTACCAAAGAAGAAGAAGTAGGCTATTGGTTAAAAATTCTTATATTAAATTAGGGAGGAGTACTCTTATCTTAATCTTCTTTGTTTGGCCATTTTTCTAATTTTACTTTGATAGAATAGCAAAGTGTGTGCCCCGTAGGCGAGTGGGTAAGGGTGCTTGGCTGCGGGTTGGAGGTGGCGGGTTCGATTCCCGGCCTCGGCGGAGGATGGGAATTTTTCCACGCTCCTTTCTCCTCCAAGCGGGTCCTAGGGCCTACCCAGCCCTCTCTAGAACCTCCCGACCTCCACTTTGTGCCGTTAGGTCATGAAAAGCTGGAGCCTTCCCTCCAGCTGCCCCCAGGGCCTGTACATGGGTTACTTTACTTTTAGAATAGCAAAGTAGAAGTTTTTCTTATCTTTTAGTCTTAATTCAATCTCCCAAGAATTGATCTACACAAAATATAAAATTTCAGGAAATTGAAACTTTTATCAAAGTAAAATGGAAGCAAGTTCATTTGCAATTTCTCAATAATTAATTTTATGTGACTTACCAGACCACAATTGATGGATATCCCTTCTTTTGCTCTTTCTCCAGTGGCTCCTGTTCTTTTTAACCTTTCGCTACCAGCAAGATCCACAAAATGAAACTTTGCTGTAAGTGTTTCAAATTCACTCATTTCATTAGTGTCACTATCTGGATCCTGAAAGAAGAAGAAGAAAAAAAAATAGAATTTATTCTTTTATTTTCCAATGTATGGAAGTTAGTGAATTCGTGTATTATTATTATTTTTATGATTTGGTTAAGATTTCAGTGGATTACGGATTTCCAAAGTTCCTATTTTATAGCAATCATCAACTCTATATGGACTTCCAAATCCTGCATTTTTCATTAGTCGAGAAAGAAAGTTGCAAAAGAAATTAAAATTTCCACTTTACACTTGCGAATAACTGTATGCTCATTGCAATTACTTTCAAGAAATAATCATTTTACATATTGATTAATGTTAATTGCAGAGACAAAAATAAATAAAAATATGGCATGTAATTTTGAAAAGTTATTGTAGGTATTCGTGATCTGAAGCTTTCATACTTCTTTTTAATTTAGTTACTTCATTTAGCCGAATTTTTGTCTTTAGTTTCTTTTCTGGCCAATTTTCATTTTTGTATGGGAAAATAAACAAAGTAATAAAGCAGCTAAACTTACTCTCTTAATGTATCAAATACAATTAGCCAATAATATTGCAAGTCAGCACACCTATTTGTTTCGAGACATTAGAAGAAGCAGATCAAAGGAAATTTCTAACTTAAATTATTTAGAATTTCTATTATTGAATTGTTTATTACATAAGCTTTTTTGCAATGTTTGATTTTTTTAGTCTTCTGATCAAGATCAGAAGACTTATATTCCCGTTTTGTTTGGGGGCAAGTATCATTAAAATATCATTAGCAACAATGACAACAATCGCAACAATTGCATCTTTCCAACAATCACATTTATAATAATAAGGAAATTAAGGCAATATGAAATATATTTTCATACACGTATCAGAAGACGTTGCGAAGCATTGTGATTGGTTTACTAATCGCTAACCCTACCTTGTTTGATTAGACAACTTACTGTGTCCCTCTCTAGGAATGTTAGCCATAATGAACAATGTTGAACCAGGAGACAAAGAGATATATGCAAATGTACAGAAGAAATGATAAACAGTTTCATTTTGCAAACATTCAAGCTACCTTCAGAACTAAAAAAAAAATTGCACACTTGAAATTGTTTAAGTAACCAAAGCTCCCAGTATAAGCGAGAGTTTAGATATAGCCACTAAGTTTGAAGAAAAACTGAAAACGAGAGGAAAAAAAAAACCACGTACTTTACATTTTACGAGCCTTTGTTGCATTATATGTAATGTAAATATTGCATGCGACCGTGAAGACTGTACATTCATTTGTGTGCTGGCCGTTGTCCTTGATAAGGCACCAATTTTTAAACACTGCATAGTCTAAATAAAAATAATAATAAAAAAAAATATGAAAAAAAGAAAATAAAATTTTATAAAGAATTCTTTATTTACTTTTAAACAGGATAATATTTTTAATAAAGAAATTTTTTTTTTTTTTTTGTTCTTAAACTTTATATAACTTAAACTTAGAATTTAAGTAAATTCTTAATAAATTTTGTATATGTTCTTAATAAATTTTCTTAGTAAATTTTGTGAATCCACAGCAGGATATTGAGAAGATGTTTTAATGTTAGCACTGAATGATTTAAATTCATACGAAAAAAGTGTAAATTTCATTTTCATTTTGTTGTTGTCTGTGTTGAAAAGATAATATAGCAATACCTCAAGTTTGGAAGTAACTATTTTACTTGTTAATCCAGCAGTATAAATAGCTCCTGATGAATCTTCATGAATTTTAATGTTCGATTTTCTACCCTACAATAAGAATCATAATAGATATTTAATGGAATGATAGAAAGTGAATAAGATAATGAAAAGACAAACAAAAAGTACCAAAATAAGTTTTTAAGGACTGAATTTTAATGAAATGTAATGACCTTTCTTTAATTAAATGAGCATTGCGAGCATATATATTTTCCCACAAGCTGAAAACTAACTGTATTTATGGGTTAGATGATAATGAATATTGCCTCAAAATGTTTAAAATCTTAGAAAGTGAAAACAAAAATTAAAACTATTTCGTTTGAAAAGGAATCATTTTGGCAAATCTTCACCTTTGCAATGTCAATTATGGTATAAAATAGGAAATATAAGCTATAATTGAAAGGCCTTAAATTGTATTTTGACTTCATTTCCAATGACTGGATTTTTTTGTCCAGTCAAAGTTTTGTTTGTCTAAACATGCAATGATGTAGAACGGGAAGGTCATCATACAAAAGAAACCAATATAAATTTTTGTTCATTTATTCTATATGTATTTTGTTCTTAGAAGAAAAGTCATCAGACACCCCATGAACAGGATAAGCAGTAACCACATTATTTATCATGTGTCTGTAACTGGGGTAAATGCACTCTTTGCACTCAGTGAAACAGTGTCCAGGTGAAATGGTTGCAAGAAGGAACCTGACAGAGTTTGCATGAAGTGTTTGCATGAAGTGCATGATAGGATGTTATGATTCAGATCTATCTGCTTGTCGAATTGGTGAAAAATCCAAGGTATACTGCAAGTGATACCAAACTATGATGGAAGTGCATAGTGTTAGCAAGTGCTCCAACAATGGACGACTGACCAAACTTACCAAATTGGAATATAGAGTGTTATGAAAGGCAACACAAATCTGCACAAAAACATATAGAATCGGGGATCACAAGTTGGGTTTCCATGGTAGGAAAACATGTAAGCCCTCAATTACCCGGACACTGAAGACGACACAGCATCGTCTTCAGTGTTAGAAAACAGCATAAACAGTGGGATATGCAGGCTTCAAAGTTGTTATCTAGTGTCGACTGAGGTCCAGAGGCTCATTACATGGTTCAACATTTCAACTGACTACTACCATAAACTTGTGAAAAATATGCCCCATAAGAATGCCACAATCATCACAGCTACAGGAGGTTCTACATCTTATTAGAGTGACCTCTGTGATTGTTTGTTTCAAACACTTGGGTATCCAGAGATCCTTTCTAAGAAGTCAAATGACAAAACTCATATCCTATACTTATATGGTAGTGGTTTAAATCAGTCAACTGGAATTTTGAAAACAGTAAAGAATATAAGAATGAATTAACTCATATTACACTATACAGCAGTTTACTATAAAGATAAAGCTGAAAAGTACTATGGAATTTATAAGATTCCAATATATATATATATATATATATATATATAAAAAACCAATATTTCTATTTCTGCAAGGTTATTCACACCATTCTATCTTGCTTCACCAATAGCCTCTGGTGTTAATTTAAATAATTTATACAAAAATTATTACAAACTATTTAAAATAAGTAATACCAGATGGCGCTAATACATCAAGAATAGACTGGCATGCATATCCTTGAAGATTTTTTTTTTTTTTTTTTAAATTAGAATCTTACAAATTATGACATGTCATTATGTTTCATATGTATATATATATTATATATTCACATAAAATCAAAACTAAATAATAATAAAATTGAGAAAAAGTTTATTTCAACATGACTTGTATTAGGGAATCATCATAATTGTATTTCTTGTAATTTCATCAAAACTTACTTATGCAAATAATGATCACTTTATATACTGTAATTAAAGTAAATAGTGATTGATATTCCAATCTATTTTCAAGATTTATAAATAGTTTTTTTTTTTTTTTTTTTTTGGCAATCAAGAAAGTCATTAGAAATACAACTCCTTCAAGAGTTAAATACAAACCCAAACAAATTCAAAAAATCACAGAAATCATTTTATGCACACTTAATAGTAAGTTGATTCTAAGTCAATGAATATCGAAATCTTGAGAGCATACAAAGACAACAGTATCCAGTTTTTTTCTTCTTTATTTTAGTCTTATATTTAATAATTTAAGCATTATTTAATAATAAGTCTCACCCTTGATAATGCATCTCTCGTTGTATCAAATAAATCTATTACTTCTTCATTATATAATTCCATAAACTGACAAACTATTTTGAATTCGGGTGGTTGTTCATTGTTTGCCACTGCTTGCTGCCTTCGATCTTCAATTCCGTCAAATAATTGATTTACTGCCCTTGGAATGATGCCTACCTCCTCTTCCGTTATATTCATATCAAATCCAGTTCCCATTGTGTACGTTTTACCTGATCCAGTCTAATAGACAAACAAAAAAACAATGATCATTAGAATACAAGACAACATCATTTTATTTAACTGTTTTTCTAAATGTTTAAAAAAAAAAATAATAAAAATAAAAGTCATACAATTAATAGGCGAAAGACGGATATATGTTTGTCATCAAAGTGGAGAGAGACCATTTTAAAGTGTATTTTTAATTTTGTTATTGTATTTTTAATTTTAAATATACAACTAACAAATGTCGTTTTGAAAAGAAAAATTAGTTGATTTAATTAATGCTGGTGAAATAATTCCTATGCCTCTGTAAGGCATTGTGGGGCAATCTCTCATAGGTTCAATTTGGAGGAGCCTATTATTTTAAGACAGGAGGTTAACTTATTTCGCCGAAAGTGCCAGGAAAGCATGTTGATATTAAAAAATCAAGAAATGTATAACGATGATCTTTCATGTGGTATCTGTTTTACTTCCGTGAATATTTCACGGGTTGTAAACTAGTAAATATTAATTTCATAGCATCAACAAATAGTGGTGTGTAGCTGCTACCTGTAATTCTGTAACTATTTTGAAATTCTGTAATTTTAAACAGGATTCAAATCCAACTTAATCCACTATTTACTGTATTTTATGTAATAAAGTTTAGGAATGAATAGAACAAATAGTTGTGTAAATTTACTGAAAACATTTATTATTACTTTATTTATTATATTCATAAATGACATTTCTATAAATCCTCAGTTCATTTGATTCCGAGTTAAAAGGTGATGAAAAGCTATTAGCTTAAAAAGAAATTAAAAGAAACAGGATCCAAAAGCATTCTGTTCTTCTGCTACTGAACAAGACATACTGTAAAAATGTAAGTCTTACAACTACAGTTATACCGGGTGATTCATAAAATACTGGAAAGTACTGGTGGTTTTCACCACCCCATATCTTTATCTGAATCTTTTTATATAAAATCGTCAAACAGGGTTATATTTTCATGTTATTATTTATTCATTATTATTGAAATTCATTTTATTTGCGTTCAAATACCTCCAATATATCGAAATTATTATCCAAAAAAAATTATTCGACTGTCTCCCAAACAGTCATTTGTCAGAATGCATTTTCAAAAAAATACAGTTTTTTTTTGTTGTTTTTTTTTTAAATTAAACAAAGGAATTAATTATAAAAGTGTTTAGATTAAATTTTCCTAATTAGGTTTTTGTATCATTTGAATATTGGATCCAAACTTTTTGAGTTTAAACAACATCACAATTGTTATTTAAATATACAATATATTGGGGGTGTTTGAACACAAATAAAATGAATTTCAGTAATAATGAATAAATAATAACATGAAAATATAACTCTTTTATGTTTGACAATTTTATATAAAAAGTTTCAGATTTTTATGAGCGGTAGTTTAAAAGATATGGGGCGGTGAAAACCACCAGTACTTTATGAATCACCCGGAATATAGTACATGCAGAGAAATATATATAAATCAATCATGTTATCCAGTTCTGTAAGGTCATTTAAAACAAGAGAAACTTCACAGATCAAAAACAGAGAAACAGTTTTAGATAGATATTCTTCAATGGGAACTTCTAGTGCGCTGAGTGTTGAAATTGTTAGGATGACATCACCTACTTTTAAAGAGTGTTCCAAATCTATGCCTGTTTCTAATCTGTGACAATATACAATTAAGAATGCAACAGAGGGATGAACTGAACAAAGCAAAGCAAACTATTAAGGCTAGTCTGTACAACCAGAGCCATGAGATTTCAAATATTGCATCTTCAAAATCATGCCTAGTGACAGCAACGGGAAAGAAATTGCTTGAAATGAGATTATGAGTATGTTTAACTATCAAAGATAAAGCGTGTACTGAATTGCTCCCTTAAAAAATGTAATAAATGATAAGAAATTTTGTTATATCTAATGAAGAACAACAGTTACAATTTAAAAGTTCAAGCTTTTTAAACACGAACCCACTACAAACTCTCCTGTGTTAGAAACTATACTCTTAAGTATACAGATTAACAAGTACCCTCTGTATTCAATTAACTAAATTTAATTTTAAAGTTAATGATGGTATGCTACTAAATTGAACAAAATAAGTTCTGTTCCTTGAGATAAAAAAATAAAGTTAAATTTGTGAATTTAAGTAATTAACCTTATTACTATCTTAAAGTAAAAACCTTTAAACAAGATTATTTATCTTTTAGACCAAGAAATATAAAATCGCATTCAAAAATAAAACCATTTCTTTACTATTCTAAATTCAAGATTTGATTTTTGAATCAAATATTTTAATTTGAAAGTAATAATTGATATTCCTGTCATAAAAGAAGTACCTCAATTTAATTCACTTGGATGTGTTATTTTATTTGATAATGACTTAAGACAAAAGTTATGGAGATTTCAGAATATCTGTAAAAGCGTAAGAAGAAACATGAAAGGAAAAAAAAAGAGAAAGATATAGAATTAAAATTGTATATATCTATGGTGATAGTATCATTACAAGAGCTGAAACTTGTGCAATTAAATACAAGACAAAAGCAGAATTCAGGAAAGCCAAGGATTTTGGAAAAAAATAAAATAAATACATAATGAAAATATCAGGAACTAAATATGTATGTGGCAGAACAATACGTCAAATGAAAATGAAAGTAATAAAGTCATTGTTAAAAACATTAGAATAGCTATTTAGTTAATAAAACATGTATTCAATAGATATCAAAACTACTATCTTTTACAATTTTAATATCTGAACACTTTTTTTTTTTTTTTTTGAGGATATTTCTATAACTGAAGTGATTAAATCCAACGTTTTCAGGTTTTTTATCAACACTTGAAATTTTGTGAAGCAATTCTTAATTTATTGATATTTTATTGTAAGATAATAGTCAGTTTAGCACTGACAGATTCATACTGAAAGGAAAAAAAAAAGAAAATTGTCAATATAAATAAGGACTGTATCAATCCTGCATCAGAACATATGAAAAGATAAATAAATAAAAATAAAATTACAAAATTCAGAATTATTACCTGTCCATATGCCAGAACTGTTGCATTGTAACCTTCAAAGCACCTGCAATTAAACAAAAAGGAAGTGAACTAAGAAAAATTAACGAAAACACAAAACAGGAACATACTTAGTTAATAGAAAACGAATATTTTATATTTAATCAATAAATACTGCAAATCAAAGTTTTATGTTTTAATTAATTTTATGTTTTATTTAATTTAATATCCATGCAACACAACTGGGCGTGGGGACTCTCAGTACACAAGTACTGTATAGATAATATATACCATATCTTAATAGAGGTCCACAATTCCCTAATATTCCTCGGCGGTAAAAGCCTGGCACCAATAACACATTGAACCTCATCCCAAATGTGTTCTACTGAGTTCAAATTCGGTGAAAGATTGGGCCAAATAGTTTCAGTACTGAAATTGGTATCATACCATGCAAACACAAGATGTGTAATAAGACAGCATTTTCCTTTTTGAGTTACTTTATATTTCCATATCTGCCAAATGCTTATAACTAAACATCCTGAAGATATCCTTCATTCTCAAGGAATGTAAATGTGAGCAAATCTATGGATCCCAGAATTTTCATTTATATGTTTATACAGTTTATGAAGTAACTGTCCATGAATCATTTTTTTTCTTTATTTTGTCTAGTGTAAGTAATTGTTAATTAAGTAGTAAAATCTTGCAATTCACTGCAGTCATTTTTATAGTGTAATAAAGAAACATACTAATATAATATAGATATCAATGTTATATCAAAATAAACATCAGAATGAATGAATGTACTGTAAATGCATTTGCATGTGTATATGGGCATTTATACTGTATATCATGATAAATATATAAATTACGGATATTAATTGGACATCTATTATTCATTTAAAATACGCTAACTAAAGGATATTGCAACTTAATATCAAAATTGGTGAGTATAATCACAAAAAAAAATTAATTACATGAAAAAGTAATTTTATACAAACAATTAAATCCCAGTTAAATAACATCAAAACAAAACTAACAAACTTGAACATTTAATTTATATTAAATAAATAAATAAAAAAAAGTTTGAAATTAAGAAAATACAACTATAAATTAAATAAAAGAAAAATCTTTACCAACATAAAATTAAATAAAAAATATAATAAAACTAAATAATTAAAATTAAGTTAGTACTCAAGAATAGTTTACAATTTCAGCAATCACCCGAACTTTGAAAACCTTTGTCGAGTCCTTTTCAAGGTATATGAGAAATTTTGAAAACCTCATGATTATATTCCCTCTAAACCGAGAAGGGCTACTTACATTGTAGGGATCGCAGGTTTGGATGTAAAAGCGCTGTTTAACCAACAATTCAAATTTACTGAGAAACTGGTTAAACAAAATTACTAGTATATAAAACTGGTTGAAAATGAGCGCCGCTCCTGAATACGTTTGTATGTTTTATATTGTTAATTATAATTTGTTATTTTTAAAGTTATGGTGTGATGGCTAATACTTATTTCTCCGTATATAAAACTCCCAATCAAATTTGTTGGGAGTTTGACTAATAAACTAAAGTTTCAGAGTGCAAACGATTATAATTATGATACTCGGAATGTTGTTTACCAAATAAGATGCAAAAAAATATCCTAATTCTTATTATACTGGAAGCACTATGCAACATTTAAATTCAAGATTTAGGACTGAATCTTTTATAACTTTTCTTGAGATTAAGGAGGGTTTTTTTTTTTTTCTCCTCCCTAATTGCTTATTACAAAAAGCCCTCATATTGAAGGGAATGAGGGTCTTGGTGGAAGCCTCCGAAAACTTTGAATTTTTGGTTAAAAAGGTTTTTACATCCTAATCTGCCACCCCTACCGCACAAGTAGCCCTTTCCCGATAATTAGAGACTTTAACCCATGAGTTTTTGCAAATTTTTATTTTACCTTGAAGCAATCAAGAATAGTGCAAACTATTATAGACAAACTTGTTTATAATATTTAGTTTTATTGTATTTCTTTATTTTTTGTTTTTATGTTGGTGGTGATTTTTCTTACATTTTATTTATATTCTTGTTTCATTTCAAACTTATTTTGTTGTTTATTTTTCTAATTATGTAGGTATTTTAATTTCATTTTTATTATCTTTAATGTAAATTAGGATTGAAGTCTGTTATTTTTGTTTTGGTGTTTTTTAATCTGGATTTAATTGCTTGGATGCAATTACCTTTTCATATCATTATTATTTTTTTTTATGATTTCGCTTACCAATTTTGTATTTACTTGTTTAGTTAAAATTGCAAATAACAGATTTCAATATCTAAAAATATTTAAACACATTTCTGAAAAATTTCATGGTAGATTTCTATCAAATATGTAATATATTTTGTGTGTCAATGTATTAAAATTCTTCTTTTCAAGCTTATCTTTGAATAAAAACAATATTTTTCATAAAATAGTTAACTAAAGTGCTTATGCCGAGAGTTGAAACTCCCAGAATGCAATGCAGATTATAGATTTTCCTTTCCTGGCCGTTCGCTAACATTCAAATAGAAGAGAAGCTACCTCTTCTATTTGCATGTTAGCGAACGACCAGGAAAGAAAAATCTATAATCTGCTTTGCAATCTGGGAGTTTCAACTCTCGGCGTGAGCACTGTACAAATGAGAAAAAGTAAATAGGCCTACATTCATGTCAAAATAGTAAAATTTATATCTCAGCTCTATGAAAATCGTAAGAAAACTTACCCTTCAATTAATGTTTTAACACAAGCTTCATACACTTCAGGCTGAAATGTGTTGGTATCAAACACAAAATCGTAAGTGAATGCTTTATCATTCCCCAACCATACTTGCGGCTCTCCAGGGGTCACAGATGTGCAGATCCTACAATTATCTATTACCTCGCGAGGTATTTGAGGACGGATTCTGTGAAATAAAGAAAATAGAAATTTATTAAAAATTGGAAATCTATAGCATATAAAATAAAGATGTAAGCTCACATAAACAAGACTAAAGATTACTTTATGACTTCAAATAAAGAAAAAAAAAAACACTTGACGACAGCACAATTGATCTCCCTGTATTTTAGATATGAATAGTTGAATATGTTTCTATTCTATATGATTATGTTTCTATTTATGTAGAACTTGATGAAACTTTAAACCAAAAATTTGTATTATAATTGTAAGTTGACTGTTAAGTACACAGGGGTGATATATTTTTTTTTTTTATCTCCATAAATATTTTCCAAAATAAAAAGTTTGAAGTTTAATAAAACTTAAAGGGGTATTTAGAAAAAAGAAAAGAAAAATAGTGAAAATTGCTTTCATAGTTTTTTTTGTATATGTTAGTCAAAACCCACAACCTGATTTGGAGGGGGGGGGGGCAAGTCATTGCATAAACTATTCGTATTTCTTCTAATTGGAGAATAAAAATATTTAATAACTTTTTAAAGTTATTTTAAAAAATACTCCATTATTTATGAAATTGATACATTTCCATACTGTATTTTATTTCTTTTCAATTCAGGTACTCCTCTTTTTACGACACATCTGCTTAATGACCACTCGCACTTGCGACCTCCGCCCTTGAAGGTACAATTTCTATTTCATCGTCGTCATCTCCCTTACCTGGACCTCTACAGCTCCAGATAACCAAATTAACAAATGATATGCACATATGCAGGTCTTTTTATGAATAAATTTGAAGTTTGTTGCATAATTTTTATAATTTTATAACGATCCTATATTCCCGGCGCAAGCTCCTTGCTTATCGACCAATTCGCTTAACGACGTAGTCGTCGGATCGGAACTAGGTCGTAAAGTGAGGAATACCTGTACAGTTATTAATAAGATCATTTGAACTAACAAATTCGTATTATATTATAAAATTGCAGTGCTCAAAATTACCAAATTCGAATACTTCAATAAAATACATATAGTAATTATATGAAGGTACTATTCAAAGGAATTCTATTACTTTAAGTATCGATTATCCAAAAAAGCTGCTCGAGTGACCTGAAAAATTAGACAATGTATTGTACAATAACATTGCAATGTCATCTATTATCTATGAAAAATCTCAACACTCGTTTTAGAACATCAAAAAGTTTCCTGCAGCCAACGCAGGTAAAATGTAAAATTTAAACGCCAAATTTGCCAAAGACAAATGATGAATGATTAAGATTACAATTCATCATCTTTTCACAATCATTTGAAAATTTCTTAATGTACTGAACTTCTGGAAAATCAAGATTCTAAAAATTAACTTAAAAATGCTGGAAAAAGTCAATAATCTGCTCAAATAAGACAGAAATATGTCTTTATTTAATGTATCAATAAAGTATAAAGTATATCTTGTACATATAAATACGCAGAAAAAGAAACTGTAGCACTCACGTGCTTACTTATTGATAAAGATAAAAGTAAGCATTAGTGTTACATTTCATTTATTGACCGTAATCACACAAGTCAACCTCAGATTTTATAATTAGGCCTTAAAATAATTATTTATAGTGAAAAATTGCAAAGCTAATTATATAATCGATTTTATCAAGAGTCTTATTATTATATATACAAATTTAACTGACTGAATCCTTTCCTTGGATGTTGGAAATAAACAACACAATTCATTTATCCACTGGAGAAAAGTTCATAAACTTTTCAACAGTTACGCATTCCACTCCAGTTATGACATACGCTGTATTAATAAAATGACCAAGAGTCATACATTAACAGATTTGGACTTCTTTATAAATTTAACAAATTTATTATCGTGACCCGAATAAAAATGATTCATGATTCGATTGTTGTAATAAAAATCAGCTGACGGCGACACGAAACTTCACTATTCGAGATATTATTAGTAGAGAAAGAAGCGTTTCGTGCTGTGACCAGTTTTCAGTATCGAACGTTCTCTTAATTATACACAACGTTTTATTATAGAATGTTTATGTCATTAGTTTAATTAAATAGTTGTTCCCGAAACTTGCTCCGTTAAGTTTAATTACGCCCAACTATCAACAAACAAATGTAACTAGTAGTGAATTTCTTTATTTAATTATTTAACTATTAAGGTTTCCTGTCAATTGATCAATGCAGTAAGAACGGAATTGCACTAATTATCGGGGAGGGGGGTGTAGAAGTGGGTAATTTAACCACGACTCCGTTTACTGATGTGAAGGAAACCCACTATGAGAATTCGTTGCGTTCAGGATAAGCTAAACCTCGGGCCAACGAAGAGCAAAGCAGTCTGACAATCAGTATCGTTTCGCTGGACAAATTGCAGTCGAACGATCTTCTGAAAGGCATTGACTAATTGGCTTAGTGTGGTCATACTATTCATCACATCCACGTTTAAAAAAAAAATCAAATTTATTAAATCCTTCGTATATAGAAGCAAAACTTCAAACTTCACCAATATCTCGTTCTTTTATTCAAAGAACTTCTTCAAAGGTTTACATAAGAAGAAAAGAGAAGATTGCAGATTATTAATAAATGTCTTTGTTATTTTATAGATGATGTTTTTGCTTTCTTATTATTTTGTTATTGCTTAATTCATGAATCTTTTATTGTTATTTGGTTAGGATATGATTATTTATTTGTTTGTTATTTACGTTTAGTTCGTGAAGATTTATTTGTATTTAATTTATTTGTTGATTTTAGGAAGGAAAGATGTCTTCTTTTCTTTTCTTCTTATGTAAACCTTCGAAGAAGTTCTTCGAATAAAAGAACGAAATATTGGTGAAGTTTGGTATTTTGTTTCTATATATGAAGGATTTAATATATTTAATGGTTTTTGAAGTAATTTGGAAAAATCAAATTTATTCAAATATTTTGTGTTTTATTATGTTGTGTTACGTTCATTCAAAATTGTCAAACAAGTAAGCATTCTTACTGCTCGTTTTCGAAAGCCAGAACCGCCACTGGCGGACGATTCTACTCCGAGGAGGGGTGATACGCTGAGAGGACACTCTGGGGCCGTCCATTAATTACGTGAGGTGTTTTTAAAAAAATGTAGACCCCCCCCCTCCTCCCCCTTGGTGAGATTTGGTGGTACCCCCCACCTCCCTCACGTGAGATTTCAAAAAGTCAAAAAATCAAAAAAGTTTAAAAAGTCAATATTACAAATATACTGTTATATTTATAATACGTATATTCTCTGAATGAAAAAGTTGACGTAAGATTTTCGTTGACCCCCCCCCCTCCCCCTTTTGACCTCACGTAATTAATGGACGACCCCTTTCCTAAGACCTGTTCCCCTCCCCCCACAAAAAAACAATAATTTTCCATAATCCTTTCCCGAAAAGCGCAAATAGAACGCAGCTACCAGTAAACTAATACTGATAAAAAGTAAACATCCCCTCTTTATTTCTCCTCACCCCTATTTTGATGAAATCGAAGGAGACCTGACGCATGCGCAAAAGCGCTGAAGGTTCTCGTAAACAAAAACAAACAGTACATATATTTTATTCTTTCTGTGGTCTTCCGAGAACAGGATTCGAGATATGAAGATCATTTACATTATTTTCCAAAAAACAAGCTGAAAAATCATAATACCGAAAAATATTGGGTTTCGACTGATTGCTCCATCTTTTCGAAATGTACGGAAAACAAAAAATGCTGTTAGTTCCTATATTTCAAGGAAGATTCAATAACAATAACTTGTCAAGTAGAAGAGGCAAAGATCATTTATTTGACTATTTCTATAGCTTGTCAACAACAGTCAGGTGGTGGTGTGTGTTTTTTTTGTCGCATCAAAGACTGCGGTCACTTGCGATGGCAACTGGCCAAAATACTCAACTGGAATCCGTCGGCGATCGGGCCTTATTTGGATTGACAGTGTCGGCCTACTATTTGGCCCCAAAGGCACGCGCCCACCTACAATATGGGGATGTCAATCGCCAGATAACTGCTTTTCAGTACAAATTGACGAAATCAAATAGATTTAACACATGTGCTATAAGCAGCTAATTCAGGTCTTTTGTACAAGTAAAAACATCGTTCTATCTTTTTCACTAAATAGTGAAGCGATTTTTTTACGATGTTTACGCGTACTTTTGCGGAAACATTGAAAATTCGTGGTTAAGAATAAAAAAAAAAAAAAGTCGTATAATCTGAAAAATAATTATTATTTTAACCACATGCAGAGAAATACGGATAGGCGTTCCCGCCATTCGCGTTTGCGCCATCTGTCGACTCTGGCCAAGCTACCTGTTCCAAGAATCCAATGAAATTGTTAAATCATTTTTATTAATTACTAGCTGTATCCGGCATGCGTTGCAATGCCACTCAAAGAAAGAAAGTCATTGTGTTTTAATTCTGTTTATTGAAGTGCTTTTGGATACACAATATTTTTTGTTTTTCGATCTGGTGCATACACGAACAAATCAGAAGGTTTTTCTGACGCGTGAGCAGGCCACATACAGCCGTCCATGTGTGAAACATGGATTTTCCAAATTTAGTCCACACACTTGTAGCGATCGTCTCTGTGCTTTGTTGATGGTCATTCCAAATGCAAGTCGCACCGGAAACTGCAAACGTTGAAACAGGAAATACACTAATTTCTTGCAACGACTTCCGCATCAGATATTGTAAAATGGTTCTACTAATTCCGAAACATTCGCGGGCGTGCGCACAACAACTCGCCAAAGTTTCATCGCAATCTGATGAATGGTACAGGAACGCATACGGGACAAAGAAACAAAGAAACATTCATTTTATATAGTAAGATTTACTTAACCAACCAAAGGCAGCATAATTTGGTACTCGTATTTTTCGACAAGTCAGAAAATAAACAAGAAGTTCCGGGGGAAAATAAAAACAAACAAAACTTATAACCTGCTTCTTTAAAATCTGGGCTTTATTTTTGTTTCTTTTTTGAAGTTTGAACATTATACAAATTAAGTCTCCGTATTTGTAAGTTATAACATCCACAGAAAACAATCTACATTTGCTGAAAACTGAATCAATCTTTATTACTTATTTCAGTCTCCGGAATCCATTTAGTTTTAACCAAATCAAAAACAAATTCGAATGGATTTCAATGAATTGTTAAGACATCACTAGAAATTCATTATCTGTCGTCGGTTTGTAATTTCATTTCTAATGTTGTTCTGTGCGGATTTATGCTACAGGATGCACCTAAAAAACTGATAATACAGAAGATTCTTGTCCCTAAATACAGTATACTCTCGATATCTCGAAAACCTTGATATGTCGAAAAATTATTTTTCCCCTTGATATTACATATTCATCTAATGTTAATTTTAATTCTTATGTCGAAGAGTTTTCACTCAAAATCTTGTTATGTTGAATATTTTTCGAAGTAAAAAAATAATTTTTTTCCGGAAAAATCGCCGTTCAGTTGTGTCGAAGCAAATAGAGGTATTTTTTTTTTAAGAAATTCTAGCAATGTAAGTTCATTGTATTTTACTAATTCTTTTCAATTTAATGTATTTTCAACTACTTTTAAAAATTAAAATTATCATTGCTGCATTTAGACTTATTGTTAACTATCATTATATATTTATACTTATTTTCATCTATCAAGACTAATTTTTAGAATATTATTCCGTATCTTGTGTTTTTACGTGAATTTTTATGTTTTGGTTATGACCTTATTATCTCGAAAACTCGCTATCTCGAATTTTTTTTAGGGTCCCTTCGACTTCGAGATATCGAGGGTATACTGTATGAAAACCAAATTTCAAGAACAACGATTGTTGTTGGTTGGGTTTTTAATGGCGCAAAAGCAGCTGTGGCTAAGCTGCGCCACAAAAACAACGAATTACTGGTTCCAAAGTTATTAGGATGTGAGATACAAGCACACGGACATTGGACTTCAAGAGTCTAACTTAGAACAGTAGGCTAATAAAATCGAGATCACGTATTGTTGAATGCACGTCGAGATTTTAATTAGCCTGGAGTGAACTATCAAATTGCGTTCCTATTCTGAATAGGTGCAAGCATTAATAGTCGACAAATACTGGAATCTTATCAACTGCCGCTACGGCCAAAAGGCCCTCGGACGGGCCCACAGCTACTTAAATTGAAATCTTTTATTGCGCCAAATGATGTAATCTTCCTTAAGGATTTGCTTGAGAGGATAAAAAGTAATTCGTAAACAAACTGTTGCGCGAATTCTTCCAGATGTTCCGCCCAATTTCAGAAATTACGGATTTTTAATTAAAGGGGAAAAATAAAAATGTGAATTTCGGTAGGGGGAGACTTAAGGACAATTGCCTGCCCTAAGCCATACATGTGTGTTTTTAGGCCAAGAGTTTTCCTATAGCAGTTTTTATTTCAAAACTGCCGTTTTAGTCTTTTATTTTAAGGACATCAACTATATTTCGCAATTTCGTTTGTACAGTGTGTATTGTATTTGTTAGTCTGTGTTTTGAATTGATGAATCATCATTAGTTTCAACGCAGATCACTGAAATAATTCAGTCGGGTTTTCTCATCTGCAGGTAACTTACATCCTCTGTTCCCAGATGGTACAGGCGAACTTAGCCCGAAAGTCTTCCGAGTTCAACTAAAATGCTAAACTACGGCTCCAATTTACCTGATCAATCTTCAATTCTAAATACTCTCATCTTTTGAACACAAACCTTCATCAATTACACCCTGTAGCGCAGACGACAGTAAATAATCAAAATGTAAATTAGAAACGAAAATCATTTTACGTTTCTCTGGCTGTTAGTGAAAAATAAAAATAAAATGAAACAATAATACAGTTCAGGCACTTTTGTCGTTCTATTCTAGTGAAAACGTATTAAACAACTTCAAAAATAGGCTGGTGTTTTTTGTTTTTTTTTTACTGACATTATTAATTAATGAATTAACAGAAACGTATTTAAATAAAAAATGAAGAGAGAAACTTCTAATTATTACAATCGATAAATAACTATTGTAAGTAATAACGTCAATTTTTATAATTAGAAATTGGAACGGAAACCACAACGTCCCATTTTTTAGTTACTTTTACCAAAAATAATTAGGTATTTGTACAACTTCAAACTGGGAAGGGAAGGAACCAGCCAGTTCTAAGAAAATTATTATGAAACATGGCTTGCATGAACTATGACCTATCTGAAATACGTCAGAAAATGCCGTGCAGTAAACGGGAATTTCTCTAACTTCTTCTAATTATGATGGTTTGGCATTTTGTGTGTGTATTTTAAATCTTTAAGAAGTTTTTCCATATTCAAAATAATACAACTATAATTTGATAATCGGAGTAAAATGTACAGATAGCTATTTTTTTTAATTATTCTCGTAATTAAATAATAATAATAATAATAATAAATCAGATGGGGGGGGGGGGGAAACAAAACAATATTTTGAATTTCATTATTTTTTTCAATTGTTTCTTTTGAATTCTGGAAAACTGAACTTTCAAATCTTATGTAAAATAACTTCATCGCTGATCTAATATGGCGTGAATCAATTAATGATTACTATTACGGTTCCGCCAAATTTACGATTTGCTTACGTTCCGGTTATTAAAGTCGTAAGAGCGAAACTAAGCTTTACTTAATAGGTGTAAACTAAACAGTCCATCCACGAAGGGAAGCCATGAAACTGAAACGAGCTTTATGAGTTGGAATCAGTTATAAAAAGAAAGGTCTCGAACAAGAAGCGAAATATTGGTCAGTGCTATTTTGGTTCAGTTTAAATAAAGTATTAAATAGAGCAAAGCAACCAACCACGACGCCTTTTCTTAGAAAAAGACAGACCATCACGTCGATTCATATTCAATTCCCGAAAAGTTTCCAATGTAGAATGTTCCAGAACTAAGAACGTAGAGTTCATTAATTTGACTGACGGGCTTTCCAAAATTGTTTGAAATATTTTTAAAATGAAATAAAAGATTATTCTGCATCATTTTAATTCTTTATTATCTTATTATTTAGCTGTTTCGTACATTTCGTTACTCTTTTTGTGCAGCTTTCGAGAAGGCCAATTTGAAACCATGAAGATTTTGGAGAAAAAAAAGAATACAGTATTAAGAATGAAAACGAATTTTTTGTAATATATTTTGTATAATTTATATATTTTGCAGTTTCTGTAAATTCTAATAATACTTTACACGACCACCACGGTGAGGCGCTACTTACCGTTAACACTACAAACGATAGAAACAGACAGATAAATATATCTAATGTTTTCAAATTGATAATTTTCTTTTATACAAACAATTTTCTGCTCATATCACGCAACTACATTGCCTCAGATATATCTGAGTCTGATCTCACTCCTCTGTCCCAATATTCCGACGGAGGTGCAGTATCCCTCGGGAGTAATACCAATTGGTAATTATAGCGGTGATGTGGTGGAGCATCTTCACATCTTCAAGCTGTTTTAACTGGAGGCCACGTCAACACCTACACATCGCCGCAACAAAAGATCTTAATCTTGCTCATCCTCCTCCATCAGTAGTAAAGGTTATTTTGCATTTCTTGGCATTCAAGATTATCCAGCTTCGAAAACATCACAAACTATTTAATAAATCCGTAGATCTGAACTGCGGTTACATCAATAGTTATTTTTAATGTTTACTTTGCCTACCCCATTACAAATTATTTGAATTTCTAAGATAAAAAAAACATGATTTCTCTCTCGAAGTAGGAGACGTAGATGTTAAAAATAAAATAACAACAACGTATTTCCTGTCTCTTCGAAAACAGATCGATATCTACAAACTGATTAAATAATTTCTCAGGACTTTGGATTTTGTCACTCCTTTACCACAGCGAGAACGGACTTCATGAAATTATTGCTATGGGACTTAAAAATCGTGAAATTAACAAATAATCGGTAAATAAAAGTAAAGAAACAAACTGAAAATAACTTTTCCCTAAAAATAGTTAAAATCAGGTGGTTTTAGGTGTAGGAACTTGGTTTCTGCCTAAGATCACGCAGTTTTACATAGAGTTTTTATAAAAACACCTGCTTTTCAGAAAGATGGTGCGAGGATATGTTTTTTAGCGACCCATTTGGGATCTATTGAGATAGCGATCCAAAATTGGTAGCTTTTGCGTTTGTCCAGTCTGTCCACCCCTAACAACTCCCGAACGGAAGGTAGGATCGACAAACGGATTTCATCATCGTGTTCAGAGGCCCAAATAACATTGGAATAGAGTATTTTTAGGCCACCCCCCCCCCCCCCCCATGTTCGAGATATTTGGCATTGTTTTCATTGTATTTCTGCTATTAGCTTAAATGTTAGAAATGCAACCATCTCGTTTCAGTTGTCAGCTATAACTTGATGAGTAAGGTCTCGGACTCATATACTGAAGGTTGTCGGTTCGAATCCGTATATCTACTTTTTTTTTTTCTTCCTTTTTCTTATTTTCCTACTTTTTTTTTTTTCCCCCTACATTTTTTTTATATTTCCTTAAGTTAATGTACTTTTTTTTATTATTATTTTTAAATTTCTTTATTATTATGGTCGCCCTTACATTTATGCTTTAGCACAAAATTATATTTACTTGTTTGTTTGTTTTTTTTTTTTTTTTTTGATGAAAGGAAGAAGATTAGATGACTAGAATCGCCGTTTTTATTATTATATTTAGTTATGAGAAAAGCAGGCGACTTATATAATTGCCACACACCTTTTCTATTCTTTAGTGGTCTGAACTGTACAGTCCGTGAACCATATTATGTTTTATTTAACCATTGTGTGTGTGTGTTATATAGAAGGAGCATGAACCGAAAGTTTTAAGAACCACTGGTAAAAACACACTTAAAAGAAGCTTCACCAAGTGCACGCTTACCTAGATCCTGTGTCTAAAACCGCAAAGGACACCTATAATTAATTTTATTAACCTCGAATACTTTTTTGTTCTTGCCTGAAATGTTTAAATTGAAATTTTTTATGAATTTCTTTGTAGAAAAAAAACAACAAAAAAAACAGAGCATCAATGAACTTATAGTAGGAATTGTGAATTTCTATTAAGAAATGAAAAGGAAAAAATTGTTCTCCTTTTAATGTGGGCGTATAGTTCACGGAACGGGTAAATTTAAGACACATACACGAGTAATTAAAAAGCGGAAAATTACTGGATAATTCGGCAACTTTAAAAATATTGATAGGGACAAACTAACATTAGTGAAAATATGCCATCTGAACTAATAAAAAGCTTGAAAGTTTATATCTTATCAGTATTTACTTATTTTAATATTAATGTGTATGTTTTTACACATCACCCTTTACAGAAACTCAATATACTAATCCTCGACATTAATTATAATAAGGAAATTGATAATACGTAAGCAACTTCCAAAAATCAAAACTTCAAAATTCCTTTTGATATAAACTTTACTATACAAAAAGCACTATCTAAAAATTTTACAATTATCTAACAATTTTCTTGGAAGAGAAAAGCTATTCGAAGAAGCACAGCTTTAAAACTTCATCCGCAGCTCGAGATTTTCACAGATGCCAGCACAACGTATGCGCCTTCGCAATGCCAAAATGCATGCTTAAGCCTAATCGTTCGCAGTCTCAACATCTTAGGAAAACTAGAAATTTTTATTCATGGCAGTCTCTTCAGGGGAAACGCTTTTATTGAAGCCTTTGTTATAAATAAGAGTTTGATTTTTATTCAACTTTCCGAGACATGCTATGCTCATATATATAAATATATTGGTGTGTGTGAAATGTCCTCTTGTAACTTGGTATTCAGATTTACGAATAAGATACAAACCAAATATTTATTTGAAAGATTTCTTCCGTGTGAATTGGTGTCAAAATTCCAGTAAAAAAAGACATTAGTTTCTATCATGTTACTCACATTAATTTTCAGTAATCCATTAATTTACGCGAGCTTTGACTGATTAAAATTCTTTGGAATTAGACAACTTATAATGCCGATTTCATAATTATTATTATTTTTAAAAAAATTGTACTGTTAATATTGAACAGATATTTAAAAAGACACAAAAAGTTCGTATGTTTATTTTTAAGAATTTAAAAAAAAAGCAAGCAAGCTTGTTTTTTAGTTTATAAATCAAATCTTTTCTGACGAACGCTAAATAAACTGTATGAGATACTAATCTAATAGTAAACAACCTTCTTCTGATTATTCGTTCTTTAAGTTATTCAATGAAAACGATTATTTGCGGGTTAATGTTCAAGCTTTGGAGAAAATTTCTTTTAAACAGTAATATAACAGCAGTTTTAATATTTGAACATGAATGAATATTACATTCCATTCATATTATGTCTCGAATATCCGCTGCGAGGTTTAAGTTAACAAGCGGTGCCTGGGTTTTTGTTACGTCATCTTAACAATGGATTTTGATTAGTAATATGAATTATTGTGGTAACCAAGTATAATATATCACAATATTAGCAATGTTTTTTAAAGAAAAATAGATTGTAAAATGCAGTTATTATGAATTTCTCAAAAATGGCAGAAAAATGAAATTCAGATTTTAAAATACAGCCGTTAAAATCTACCTGGACATTTGTAAAACATCATACAACGATAATAAACGAAAATCGAAACAGCTGAGCTCCAAAATTTAAATGAGGAATGCGAAAGGGTTCAAATTGAGAACACAATTTGCATTTTTTACGATGATTAGAATCAATGACACATTTTCAGCGGCCCGTTGGTAAATAAATTGTCTTTAATTTGATTAAAAACTTCGAAATCAACTGCCAGGCGTCGCTAGCAGCTACGGTTTTAATACCAAGGAATACAAAAATAATAATAATAAACAAAATAACTAAACTCGCGTGGATCTCGTCAACAAAGCAGGCTTTTGTGAATCGGTGAAGCTGTGCTAAAGTCGAGAATTATATGCACGCATGCAATTAAATGCTTCCTCCGTACATCTTAATGTCAGAACACAGCGCGACCTATATCGAAGGGATGCGAGTTGAATTTTAAGTTGAGACAGGTAACGCTATTCATGAGGAGAAAGTCAATTTTAATTCCTGGTCTGGCAAAAAGCAAATTCGTCCCGTGGAATTCAACTTCGTTTTCGTTTCAACGCGGAACGATTAGCTTAATGATGAAATGGAAAGGATTTCGTCAGACAAGACAACAACGACCTTTCACGAGTTTCACACCCGAGTCGAAAATGACTTTTGGAAAGGAAGAAAAATTTTTGGAGGGCGAAAATGTAAATTTGTAACCTAATTTTAGAAATGATGTCCTTTTACGAAGAAAGAATAAAAAAAATCTCAATTTCAATGCTTTTTTTTTTTTATTTTTTATTATTAGAACTGATTTCCTTAGGGGCAAAATTAAAGAGGAAACATTAAAAACACGATATAAAAATACACTGTTTTCTTGTGAAGGGAACCTCAATTTTTGGCACACCTATTTGGCCCACAAAAATTCAGTAGGCTAATGACAATTTATCAACGGAAGGGAGGCTCAGATACAATCAACAATCGGAGATTTTGGTCAATAAATAGGAGGGGGAAAAAATAAATCACTGAAAAGTTTTCAAAACAAACTTAACGATCACATTACTCTGAAATTGTGCCAATTTTCTTAGGTAAGTTGGTCTCCAGAGGCAAAGTTGGCTTGCACTAAGCAATGTTCCTCGTGATCAAAATGACTCACATTTGAGCTAATTGTTATTTATATCGATTTTTATTAAAATAAGATAATTCTTATTTTTCGTTTGTCAGTCTTCGAATTACTGTTTAATTACAAGGAACAAAAGTTAATATACTACACAGATCCTTTTATTGCGAGATTTCCCCACTCCGGGTTGAGATATTTTCTCGATATTTCGGCCCGGTGCCTCGGGCTTCTTCTGGAGATGTAAATATATCAATTACTTCAAGGTGGGTGCAAATCTAACAACTTCCATTCTTAGTTTTTCGGATAAGTTTCTCTTGTTCATTCCGAGCAATGGTGGGTATAAAAAAAAAAGGTATCATGTCCCACTTTTCCTTCAGAACCAACCTAAAGAAGTTAATATTTTTTAATACGTTTTCTTGTAAATAATTAAATTTTGATAATGTAAAAGGCATATATGTTAAAATAATCGTTGGTTGTGAGTCGTCATTATTTTGAACGTGCTTCTATCTTTTGAACAACGTAAGCGTTATAGGTTCATCAAAATTATTATTATAAATATTGCAATGTAATAAGGATGATTAGAAAAATAAGTAGATAAACATGGTAAGGAGAGAAAGCAAAAGCGGTAATAAAATATAAATTTTCTGGAACACAAATAAACACTAGTTTTTTGGTTTCTTTTTTTCTCCCACTAAAATAAACAACCAAAAAAAAAAAAACGAAGGACCAACTAACTTGAATCTAAATAAGGAACGATTTCACTGTGATAAAACGTTCAACTTTTGGCAAATTGACAATTCGCGTGATGTGGCCACCCGTCCTTGTAAACAGCGGTAGCCAAAGAGTACAGTAAAGGCCAATTAAGAAGTTAGCTGCTCTACTTAATAGACGTTCCTAACATCTCCTTATAAGTCACGAACTGTTGAACAGAAATTGAAGAAAATTCCCATTTTTTTTTTTTTATTTTGTTATTACAGACAAATTTGTTTTCTCAACTTCGAAAAGCCCCCAGTAATATCCCAATTCTTTTCTTCAAAAACCAGCTCAAAATAATCCTCAAACTGACGCCAATGTTGACGTTGTGGGAGAACGGACCCCCCCCCCCCACGAAACAATAGCCGTTTCCCAAGCACTGCACTGTAAAGACAAATGACACAGCAACAACTACCGACAAATGGTTCAGCTGATCAAATACAAGAGTCGAAAACAGCTGTAACCAGGGATTAGGAAAGGTTTAGCCAATCAAAGACAAGAATTCCAATTTAGACAAAACGCTACAGTTACCCAACTTCACAGACAACGCACTATTCAGAGAGTCAAGTCGAATTGTAGTGAAATTACTAGCATGTGACCTTCTATGGGAGAAGTTCACGTTTTAAGCTTTAAAAAAAAATAATAAAAACAAATTGCTAATTGTTTCAATTGTAAACAACCAAAACTGATTATTTTTGTGAAAAAGTTTTATTTCAAAGAAACAAAAAGACACAATATTGAGATCGCAGGTTTTCTCTTCTTTGCAACTTTGTAAGTTATCATTGTTCTGTGTGTGGACCTTCGAGTTTCATATTGGTCAATCCGCCATTAACACTCCACGAAAGGAAACAAGATAGAAATAATTCTATGTCATATACAACAATAAATCCCTGACTAAACATCTCGTAGCGTGAGAGAAAAATTAAATGTATATCGAGAAAACTGATTCAACCTAATAGGGTTTGTATCAAGGGAAAATATATAAGTGTTTTTTTGGTATTAGATTTTCAAATCCCAAATCGCTGTCCGACTATATATATATATATTTTCGATGTCATCGGTACATGTCGCCGACTGTATTTACATTTTTTTATTTGATTTCTCTGAATATAAACAAGATCTATTTTCTATCGGAAAACACTAATATTTATACCTTACTTGAAAATCAACGAAGAAGCCACATACCACTCTATATTACCATGTAATTGGGACACAAAGATCTAGAGAGTCTATTATAATTAACTATTTTTATTGGACTAAAATATATATTATTACAATACTTAACTACGTGGACATTGAATATGCTGAATATGAAATATTTTACACAAATCTTTTTAAAAAAAAAATACAATTATTGTAAATAAATATGCGTACTTTTAATGCACTTCAGGGTTTAAAAATAAATAAATAAATAATTCTTCCTTTTTGATAAATGGCGCACAAAGTCCAAGTTTTAGCACACGAGTGGCACAGAGCCAAAGTCATTTAAACAATACCGTATTACAATATTACGACTTTAAAATTAAATTATACCAAGAAGTGTTAAAATTTAATAATAATATTTTCGTTCAATTGAAAACAATTATACTTTAAATAAGAATAAAGACCCCAATGAAACACAGAAGCCACGTAAACAAAAATCAATGACAGAAATCAGACAAAGAAATGCCAATACTGTGTGTCGTATTCGTGTAACCTGACAAATCTCGTTTTCCGATTGCGTGAAATACCAAATAGGCTAAACACACAACGTTTCTCATTTTGGCAGGACTTCCGTGAGTGACACGACTTAAGCTAATATCATAAATTTGTTAGTAAAATAAAAAAATAACATTTGAATTACAAGGACGAATGAAATGAAAAAATAAACGAGTCGATGTCGTAAACAGAAAACGTCCAATTAACAAAAAGGAACATTTTGTTTCGCTGTCCACTCAATAACATGGGACAATGGACAGAACTGAAATATGCATTGGTAACGAGTTGGGCTATCCTATTCTGACATTGTGTAAAAAGTTTCGTGTGAACGGACTGACAAATTTTCTAGTCTCTACTCCCACAGTCCTACATTATCAGTCGCAACTATGCGATGGATAGCTAAACGAATACCAATTGTTGTATTTCAGTTAAAAATGAGCGCCAAATACATTTAGGAGAAGATAATGTTTGCAAATTCTCAACAGGTTATCACGAAGTGAAAACATGTATAATATAAAAGGGAAATTTGTGGATATGTGTGTGTATGTGTGTGTGTGTGTGTGTCTGTTCAAAATGTTTAGCATACTTCCCTACATGCTACAAACTTGAAATTTCGCATGTGGATAGGTTCCGTACTGTAGACAATGTAAAAAGTATAAAAATACTTTTTTTTTTATTTTGGAGGGAGCAGGGGGATGATCATGAACTTTCTTGAAAGCGCCATATATGCATCCTGGAAGCGACAACTGGAATTAAAATATTGTTGTGTATAACAGCGCCACAAATTAACCTGGTGCGACAATTGGAACTAAACTATTGTTATGCATAATAACGCCACATATTAACCTGGAAGCATATTAACTAGAACTATTTTGTGTAAACGGGAGGGTGGTGAAGGGATGGGCCAACATTGTTTAAGGATACTTCTAAGGGGTTTTCGGAATAGCTATAGATTTTCGCGATAGATATAGATTTGTAAAGATCGTATGGTTTTATTTTTACGAATTGAGAAAGGTTTGAAGTGACAGGGGTGTGGAGAAAGGAGTGGGAAGCTAGGGATCTCGAGTTACAACATTCAAATATAACATTACTTTGCACCTATCATGAGATTTCTGTACCAACTGGGAAAGTTTCGAAGTGATCTCACAATTTCAATTTCTTCCTTATCCACATCAGAGCAACTCTTTTTTGCAACCCGTACGAAGAACTAGTAAGAATCCGTACTCCGCTAGTAAAATATAAACATAGCACAGATAAAATGCTCTTCATGCAACTATGATGACAATATTGGAGGCATCAGCAACTAGCTTTGAGAGACGAGGATATTACAGGACTATGCGAAGATAGACATGGAAAGTTCTGGCAGCAGTGACAGTAGTTGAATGAGTGTAGTACACCTATTCGGACAGCAACAAAATTTGGAATGGTCTACTTAATATCACCACAAGAAATCATCTAAACGATGAGGGCTTGACACCAAAAGAATCAACACGCCGGAAATGAAATGACCTGGCTCTTGTAAGTATTAGTGGACCCGGTAGCTGAGTGGGTAAGAGCGCTTGGCTGCGGGTTGAAGGTGACGGGTTCGATTCCCGGCCTCGGCGGAAAACGAACATTTTTTTCCACGCTCCTTTCTCCTCCAAACGGGTCCTAGGGTCTACCCAGCCATCTATAGAATGGGTACCGGGTTTCTTTCCCGGGAGTTAAAGGCGGGCGAGCGACGGGCCGACCCCTCCCCGTCCTCATCTTTGTCCCGTAGGTTATGATTACTGGAGCCTACCCTCCAGCGGCCTCGCGCGAATTTAATGATCTTCCTGATCGCGTCTTTATTAACTTAACTTGTAAGTATTAACATTTGGCAGAGTAGAAAGAATTGGGAGCTCGTGGAACAATATGATTGCATTTTCGAAATATCACATCTGTTGCTTCTGGAAGTGTTATCTTGTCCTGTAACAGATTAATCTGAAAATATATTCAGCTGATATAAGTACAAACAGAAATCACACGGCTAATTCATTTTATTCAAATATTTATATAACTGTTTTTTTTGGGGTTTTTTTTTTCCTCTTAAGTAAATTTTGATCATATTAGCACAATATTAATAAACAAACATTATTTGATGTTACTGACAAAAAGCCACATTCCTGCAACCATTTCATCATTATTTATAGCTGATGTAAAGATGTTTTCATCACAATTTCATTCTTTGTGAGACTTGAGTAAAAGGATTCAGCGAAAAAGGGATACAGTCCATGTTCGGTAAAAATTTACAGTAAAATCTGATTATTACCACAATCTTAATTATTCTTCAGGTCTTATCATTCAATTTCATTTCAATTCAAGCTGTCTTAATTAACATTAATCGGCAGAAATGTGGAACCTCCAATAATTAAACTAAAAATAAAAAAAAAATACAAATTACAAATAAAATACAGAAAATTCATGTGGCAGTCTCCGCACATTGTGTTTTACTGGTGACTATTCTCAGCTGATGTACGCTAAAGAGCGAGAAATAGCTATCCTGAGATGTCACGTGGTTAAATACTGGGCCTCAACATTTTAATTAATTAAAATCACTTAGTAGCTTTCTGAAAGTTAGACAGAAGTGTTCTTAATATAGAAACAATAACAAAAATATTATTCCTGTTTCGAAAGTCTAATAAAAACCTTAAATATCTCAAAACTTTGTTTTGATTCCCTCTCCCCAACTACACACGCAACTAAACTCTTTAAATTAATTCGAAAAAAAAACAAAAAAAAACAAAACAAAAAAGATTGGTAGAAGAATTCGACAAGTATTAAACTTAACAAGTAGCCTTGCACATAAATATCCAACATTTATAACTGAATGGACATGGATGTATTCTCCTAAGGTCAGGTCATAATTTCGAGAAGTTCTGTATGGGCGGTAGCCAAGTTTAATCCTGCACGTGTATATCCAGCTGAATGACAATGAAGTCATTTGCTTTGTATAGGGCAATCATTCAATTAGCTTCTAAAGAAAAGATGGCTATAACAAGCGCATGCTTTATTCCTGTTATTAATCATTGTAATATAGAGATTAAACAAAATCTAATTATTGTGTACATGGGAAAGAGAAAGCTCCTGTGCGCGCGGATCATTTGAGGAATTCTAATTGCTAGATTATGGATCCATCTCGTGCTTTATCGTAATTTATAATACGTAGTCGTTTCTTTGCGCCGTAATTAAGAACGAAAAAGCTAAAAAGGTATTCACGGGAACCAGAGATTCTCCGAGCGCAAGAGGAAACAACATTTCTCTTGGCTCCAGTACAAGATGGTTATCGTCTGCCTCCTCATTGTCATGGCCAATTAAAAGTATTTGCGCCAAGTACAAAGGATATCGCCTCCGTTACCCAGCACAACAGAATTACGAATTACATAACCTTGCTCGCGCATTTAATCGTTCGTCCATGGGACTGATTATATTCATATCTTTAAACACAAATGAGATACTAAATTCATTCGAGAACCTACTATACTGAAAGTGTGGGTTACGGAAGCAAGATTTTACTGGATAATGAATTTCAAAAAACAAAATAAATAAATAAATAAATAAATAAATAAATAAAATAATAATTAAAATTTAATTGTAACAGGCGTTTATGGGAAGATAATATTAATTTAAACGAAATATATTCAAGTTATTCTAAACAAACATCGAGTTTTTTACGTTTCAGGTAATGTTTTTGAATCAGATAATGTGAATTTACTTATTTATTTCTTTATTTATCAATCAATCAAATACTATATAAAGCGAGCAGTTCTTGTAAATTTAAGGGTCTACGGATTTTGATGATAAGGGGGTGAATTACCGTTTTCGGGTGCGAGAAAGCGATTGAGCTAGGTCTCGACTCCGGGAAAACTTATTTAGGGGGTAAATGATTAGACAATAACCTGGTACCCAGGTCACAATGTTTTTACTTTATTTTCGTTTGATTTTATTCTTAATAAATTCGTGTTCTGTGAATTTTTAAGTTAATAAAGTAATTATTACTTAATAATAATTTTTAAATCTTTTTCCTTTCAACGTCGCATGCATTCACTGTGGAGCTGTCCATTTCCCCGAAAGCGGGTTAAATAACCAGGTGATTGTCTACAGTGTTCTTACTTTGTTTTACAGAGCGAATCTCGGTCTCCCAGGTACTTTCAAATGGAATAAGTGCACATCAAATAAATGATGTTTTAATGATAAAACTTCAATTAATTTTAAGGAATATAATTAACTTTTTTTTCTCATGATATGCTGAGAATCCATTTTACAAACCATGTAGACTCAAGAGTGTTGGTGGTATAGGGCGCAACGATTCGTGAATACCGGGATGAAGTTGGAGTTAGTGGTTAGTCCGAGGCTCTCTTGCTTTAACCCCGAGAAAGAAACCTGGTCCCTAGTTTATAGAGGGCTGGGTGTACCTTAGGACCTGTCTAGGGCAGAAACACTCAGGGGAAAAAAAAAATTGCAGCCCTCCGCCGGGAATTGAATCCAGCAGCTAATGGATCACTGGACCCAGTAAATGCAGTATTAATGTCATTACATTTAGAAACAGTTAACTTTTTAAACCGTTTAATAATAATATTCAAGAGTAATAAGCTTAATTTGCATTTGGCATTTTAAAAATTTTAAAATTTGAAAACGCCAGACGCCGTTTCGTCCCATACTACAAGACATTATCAATGTAGTACGGGACGAAACGGCGTCTGGTGTTTTCAAATTACGTTTATTTTTATGCTAGCTTTTAAATGACTTAGAATATTTAGGCGATGTCTACATTGAGTACGTATTTTCACACAGCATTTATTTATTTATTAAAAAAAATAAAGTAGAAAAAGCTAGAATTACAAACGATGCAGAGTGATATTGATCTTTAATCTAATTAAAATTCCTTTATTTGTTATTGTAGGACCTAACTTGTTACTGTAGAATAATCTAGACTAAAAAAGTAGACACACCAGTTCTTCATAAGGTAAAAATACCTTTCATGTAGCTGCTTGTTTATTTCCGAAATATTTTTCCTCAATTAATTTGCCGCAATGATGGGAATTGTTCTTCCAGATCTATTTGATTCCTGTAGACTTTTCTTGACCTAGCTGAGTCTAGTTACCGACAGTGGAATCTGAGGAGGCAGCTACGGGGGAGTGGTCGTTGGTTGGAGAACTACACGTGACCGTGACCTTTTTAAGGTTTTTTTTTTTTTTTTTTTTTTTTTACATCACGATCTCCAAGGCTTTCACGTAGAGACGTTCTCGACGGCAGGATACAACAAGACCCGATTGTCATCGCACAACTGACCGACAACCTAAAGGCGGCCTGAAACTGGGATAACACGGTGGGTGAAGACAGGAGGAAATAGAGCACATGACAACTGTGCAAATAACGCTTTAAAACGGAAAATCTTATCAATAGAAAGTCCCACAAATAGTATCAGATATTTTTAAACAGCGAAAACAGAACTACCGTTGCTCTATTATACACAGAAACTAGTTTAGATTTAATATTTAATAGTTAGACCTCTAAATAATCTACATTTTTCACTGCCCTCTTTCTCAAAAGTAAATTACATCAATTTATACACAATACAACTAAAATGCCTTCTTAAAATCCCTTCATGATATTTCGTTTTCTCCAATAGAAAACTTATTTAGGTTAACCTGAGGACAACAAATCTCTTTCTGAACTGCATTCATTATTATACCTTTAAAAAAAATATATAATACGAAAAGTACAAAAATTCATGGACTGTCCGTGTTTACAATACAATTCTTATATTGTCATGATTGAACGAAGATTATCGATTTGAAGGCCATGTATGTTACATCAATTTAAAAATCTTTTGTAATTTCTAATATAAGCAACTTGTATCTTCAGATACTTTAATTTGTATCATTAAACTAGCACTGTACGTTTTTTTTTTTAGTTTATTTATTAATAAATAATTTTAATATGTAACGATGTTGCCTGATCAAAAACTAAATCAAAAATGGCTTTATTAAAGCCTGAATTTCACCTGATAATTCCCGTTGATTTCACTGATGTTTCCACGCCCCAGAATTGGAATTCTATCACGAAGCAACATCTTTTCCCATGTAAAGATAACCCGGATGAAGTTGAGAGAAGTTCGCGACATGATCTTCAGAGTTTAAATTTCTGCCTTTATTTTACATGGGAAATCAAAATTACTTTTAGTAACTCACCTCTTTTTATTTAAACAAATAACAAGGTACCCTGGAGGTATCTTTTTAGTCAAGAGAAAAATCTTATATATGAAGCTTTATTTACTTCATATTTCATTTGTAAAATTATATCCCACCCAAAACACTTCGTGTAAAATAAGTTGCCAAGACTCACACGCTCATAATGCTTTCACTGTTAAAAAGATATGAGATCTCATGTAGAGCCAAGCCCCTAACTCTACGAGGCCTAACTCTACAAGCCCTAACTCTAAAAACCCTATATCTTGGTCAAAAAGTATGGCTTGGCCGTTTCGTGGCTGTCACACAGACAATCCCATGGAGTTATGTAAAGGATATGGAGTATGCCAAGGCACACTTTTTGACCAAGATAGTAGGGTTTTTAGAGTTAGGCATGTATAGTGAGAGGCTTGGCACTATATGAAATCTGATAACTTTTTAACAGTGAAAGCGTTATGAGCATCTTGTAAACGTATTTTACATGAAATGTTTTGGGTGAGATGAAATAGTTCCATGAAACGGCCAAGCCATACTTTTTGACCAAGATATAGGGTTTTTAGAGTTAGGGCTTGTAGAGTTAGGCCTCGAAGAGTTAGGGGCTTGGCTCTACATGAGATCTCATATCTTTTTAACAGTGAAAGCATTATGAGCATGTGAGTCTTGGCAATTTATTTTACACGAAGTGTTTTGGGTGGGATTTCATTTCTTTTTGTAGGATGAGATCTGATAACTTTTTAACAGTGAAAGCATTATGAGTATGCGAGTCTTGGCAACCCCTTATTTTACATGAAATGTTTTGGGTGGGATTTCATTTCTTTTTGTAAGATGAGATCTGATAACTTTTTAACAGTGAAAGCGTTATGAGCATGTGAGTCTTGGCAACTTATTTTACATGAAATGTTTTGGGTGGGATTATCTATTACAACTAAATTTAGTTTTAAGATTATTTAGAAAATGGATTTTTATTCAATACCCTACTTTTCTGTTTTTCTATTGGTCAACTTGTATATACAAGCTGTTTGCACCTTTGTAAGAAATCACATTATTACACAGTATTATTTAGGCCGAAGCATTGAGGGTACGACGTATTTCAGATCTTAATAAAATCCAAAGTATAAAAGCTAGATAAATGAAACTTAGCGTATTTCATTAGTATGGTAACTGCATCTTATCCTAAAATTTGAGCTCTCTAGTATTATCCAGACCGAAGCTATGAGGGTTCGATAATACATAACCAGACCCCCCCCCCCTTTATGAGGGGTTGGAATGTGAAAGTTACGGATTTCTTAATTTTTTTGTTGTTTGTGTGCTAATCCTAACCTGCATACCAAATTTCAGCTTTCTAGGACTTCAGGAAGTACCCTAGAGGTTTTTTTTGTTCATGAGTCAGTCAGTCAGTGAGTGACGGAATCGACGTATTTTAGGTATTAATAAAATCCAAAGTATAAAAGCTAAATAAATGAAACTTAGCGTATTTCATTAGTATGGTAACTGCATCATATCCTGAAAATTTGAGCTCTCTAGTATTATCCAGCCGAAGCTATGAGGGTTCGAAAATACGACGAAACACTTCCAGAAAAGATACGTTGTGCCCTTCCTGCCTTCGGCTCGTCTTGGCGGGGGCACTACCGTGCCCCCAGATATGGTTCGTAATATTTCAATTTTTTTAAAAACAAAGTAACAAACTAAGCGGAATGGGCAACATTATTCCATCAGTAGCGGTTTTTATAGCGTTTTAATTCCACAGAAGCTTGTCTTCTTGGACTATTATTCTAAAAAATATTCTACCTCGTGTGTAGGCGTAATATTAAAAGAAAGCCCTCCAGCAGAGGAACACTATCTCAATTTTTATTGCAATTCTCTTTTCCTTGTAGGGTTGTTAGAGGAAGATGCGTAGGAAGAAGAAAGGGAAGATGAAAATAAATATTCTGTTTTCCTTGAATATAATTTAAAATAAAATTCTTTTTTTTTTTTATCCCATTTAATCAAAAAAATGGAGGAAATAGGACAATGGATGTAAAGCTAATTTTTTACCAACATGAATTCAAGACTTGCCAACTATGTTATGTGGTGTGTGTGTGTAAAGATGAATAAATATTACATTCTTCAGCTAAAGATTGCATAACTTTAGATGTACAGGAAATTTTTGGAATTTTTTTTTTGAGGGAGGGGGGGTTACTAATTATTTTTTAATTTAAATGGAGAGAAACTTCTAGTGATTTTAAATATTATTTAAGTGACGGAAAAAGTGCATTTCATCGACCTTTCACTATTCAATCTCTATAAATTTAAGATACTAAATAACTGCAATGAATGCCTCGGTTCAGATCATAATTACCTCGTCAATTTCTTGTGAAACGTACGTATTTTTTTCTTCTGCTTCTCTTTCGCTGATTACGGGTATTTTCTTGATAATAATTGGTACCTAGCAATTCATGCGCAAACGTCCATGGGAGCATATCATCAACATGCAAAATACTTGAAACTTAAAATGAAAGCGTTTAAAGGAATCAAGCCAATTTAAATTATAACTCGTGAAAATAAACCGAATCCAATAAATAAGAAGAAATTTCCAAAGAAAAATATTCGGCGATTATTCAAAAAATTTTGGGAACTAACATTTGAGAAATTGAAATTTATTTTTGATTAACATATTTGAATTTACGATTAATATAAAAAAAAAAAAAAAAAAAAAATCTCTTAATGAAACAATTGAGGAGCTGCTTCCATTTTGCTATTTTCCTCGTTTGTTACATAACTGTGTGAACAATAGAAGATTCAACAGGAGAGACCCAGAAAGACCTACGCCCTAATCTGTGGAACTATGAGGTAAAAAGTCTGCTACGGTAACTTGAGCAAATGCAGAACAACAATCTTCCAATTATGTCTTAAAAGTTTGTTCAAGAAATACTTACTATAGTTCTCATTATTATAGTCATAGTTAAGACTAAATGTTTACATAGTTCGCTTATAGTATTGTTCGTGTGAATTAGTTAAAGAAAGTAAACAAAAAATAGAAATCTAGGACATTAAATTTAATTAGAATAATTAGAAAACAGTGCTGTATAAAAAATTAAGAAAACAAGTTTTCGTTGTATGACGAAGGTCAAACCGTTTTCAAATGGACATGATCGAATTATTTTTATTATCTATAAATAATTGTAAGTATGAGATTAAATATAAACTCTAATTTACAGAATAAAACTTGAAAGCCGGAATACAAGAAAACACAATGATAGAGAAGCTGATGGAGGATTCGATTTATTTACTTCGTAAAATCTTAAACGAAACCAAGCATTGACAATTTCAAAAATAAATTCCTGTTCGATACTGATTGCAGATGCTTACTTTGATACAAGATCTCAGAGAGTTTCTATTTCTGAAGTTTCTTGGTTATGTACTTATTATTTATGTTAATAGAATTTCCAAGCACTATTTACAACAGTCGGAACTTAAAAGACATACGTTAAGATATTATATATATATATATATATATATATATAAAAAAAAGAGTGGACTTCAGACACTTTTTTTTTTTTTTTTTTCTCTTTGATGGATGGCTTTTTTTTTTTTTTTTTCTTTTAAACATTCAATGGTTCCTTCATTGTCTCACATCCAAAAAAAAAAAAAACTGAAGGACAACGAACAAAACAATACCGATAGTCCAAAAGATAAGATGAATACTACCAACTGATTAGGTAAATAGTTTTTAGCAACCATATGGGTGCTGTTTGTCATGACGTTTGACCCTACCCCCACCCCAGTCAACTCCGACTTCACCATCGCGTTCAGAGACCCAAGCACCGTAGGAATGGGATATTTATTTCTGCTTAACCGGTAACATGCGGACAGAGTCGACTGTTTGTTCCCGCAAACAAACAGTCGACTGTACCTCAAACTTTTCTAGATACGGTCGAATAAAAATATTCATTGTATAGTGGATACTCTAAACTAAAGCATATCCAAATTTCAAGTCGATCGAGTCAATAGTTGTCCAGAAAAAGAAATCTCGAACTTCACCTTTTTCCGGTGGACAGTCGGCTGTCGTTGCGCGGCAGATAACCCTCCAACTTAGTGAAGTTTAGGTTTTAATGGGTCACCCTTAATTTTATGCTTTAGCACATTTTTTTTTTTTTTTTTACTTGTTTTAAATATACTTAAAAGATGTTACAATTTTAATATTGATGAATTAATAACATTAAATTAACTTTAATACTAAAATTAAAAATATCCTTAAGTAGTGGTTTCAGTACCTCCAGGGCTAATTTGTTTTGCAATTCAGTCAAAGTTGTCTGATTATAAAACTGTAAACAATGCTTACCCATGGAGGCACTGAAACGAAATCCCAAACAATTCTTTCTTGAAAATATTATCTAAATAATTTGTAAAATTCAAACAGACTCGAGCTACAAAAAAAACTTCAAATATTCTTTTATTCTAAATTGTTTCTTTAGAAATCGTGAATATTACATAGGAAATTAAGTATTAAGATCACTTTTTCATATCATTTTCTTTTCGTGTGTGAAGCACAGTGAATTCGTCCTTACTTGCTATAAATTTGAAGCTAACCTTTCTCGACTACTTTATACAAGAAATAATGGTATTTAACTAAACCTTCTTCTATCCAAACATCTAAACTCAAAATTGCTCAAATGTCGAGAGCGCAAAAAAAAAAAATTTCCGCGGCCGAATTTACGATTTAATGAGCTTTACTTAGCAAAAAAAAAAAAAAAAAAAAGAGGTCCATTATTAGCGAAAAGACCACAGCAAGCACTTCTCAAGATCAGCTTTTGTCAGGGCTTACTGGGGGGGTTGAACGGAAACGAGGAAAATGAGCTGAATCGATATCTTAAAAAGGAATTGTCACAATGGAACCTCCCAAGTAGAATAGCTAAATATGTAGCAAGTGGACGCCGTGTTTATTTGCCTCTACACTTTAAAACGAAGTTGGATCGGTGCCACAACACCACTGCTGTCACACGCATTAAGTCAGTTCTCCTGAAACGGCAAAACGAACGTATTTAAATCTTCTCGCCTGTGAATGCAGGATTACTACACTCATAAATCTATCATAAAGGCGCATTTCTTATTGAAATATTGTTATTATTATTTTTTTCAAACGCTACTTTGCACGAACAGCAGTTCCCTGCGTGTTTATTAGATTACATCGGCACTCTAATTAGATTTTTATAGCAAAACGCAAAGGAATAATAATAATTATTTTGGATTTTTATTAAAGTGTTGCGTAAAAGTCTTGAGAGGTTATGGATATTAGAAAAAAAACTGCGCAGTAGCAATAGATTATGTATGTTATGAAAAGCAATGAAGACATTATTTGGCGATTTTCGATTTATTCCTAAAATTTTCATGAGAAATAGAAACAAAACTAAACTGAAAATGGAATAGATGTACTCTTCACTTTAAGACCTATCTGCTTAACGACCACTCGCCATTACGACCTCCGCCCTTGAAGGTACAACTTCTATTTCATCGTCATCTCTCTTACCTGGACCCTCTACAGCTCCAGATAACCCAATAAACAAATGATAATATGTACATATGCATGTCTTTTTGTGAATAATTTGAAGTTTGTTGCATAATTTTTATAATTTTAATATTTTACAATGATCCTATATTCCCGGCGCAAGCTCCTCGCTTAATGACGTAGTCGTCGGAAAGGAACTCGGTCGTAAAGTGAGGAGTACACTTGTACACTAAAATAGTCTTAATAAATAAGGGCCTTCTGTTCACAAGGTCTATATTTATTAATACTACTGATAAATGTTCTGGCTTTTTCTTTAATTTATGACTCATTTAAATCATTCGTGGCACTTATTATAAATAATGGAACATGAATTAGTTATTTGAATTTAATATTGATTTTTTTTTTCTTAATTATTTGGAGGTCCTGCTGTATTTTCTACAATTGTTCAAAGTACATCTTTAGTTAGCTTCGTGATCACCTTTAAATATTAGGTATACATCAGTATAAAAACGACGAACAGATCATATGTATAAAAAAAGATTTTTAATATTGAGACCTTGAATTCGCAAGTGGCTTCGTAGCTGCTCCATGATTATTGGCGATCATCACTTAGGACTAACAATGTAACCAAGTTCCAAGGTCCTTGAGTAAGCCGTTAATATCAAACATGATATAAAAACAAGTAGTGCTCTAAAAATCCAATGAACTATTTTAAAAATAAATAACTCCGTAACTATAGCGCTAGGAATTTAATAGCGGTATTTTTTTTAAAGGAAAAGTAATAAATGAAAGAGTTATTACTAACGTATGTCAGTAATAAAATCAACTTTTCTGTAAGTTACAAATAACTTAACAATGGGTGAGATCAAATTATTTACAAGTGACATCCTGGAACAGCTGTTTCACGCTCGTTGGCGATCATCAGCCAGGAGAAATCACAGTAAATAACAAGGTCTCCGTACTGAGGCTAGTATGAACAATAAATCGGAAACGCAGTGGTGCCTCAAAGAAAAAATTACACAATGAAAAACTCACCAATGAAAAATTAGAGAGAAAATTCCTGAGCCAGCAGTGCTCAGGCCTCAATGAATTTCTTTTTTAAAGCATAAAAATTCAAACTGCGCATTTGAATTATTAATAATGAATTATTAATAATAATTGCGCAGTTTGAATTTTTATGCTTTAAAAAAAAAAATTCATTGAGGCCTGCACACTGCTGGCACATGAATTTTCTCACTAATTTTTCATTGGTGAGTTTTCGATTGTGTATTTTTTTCTTTGAGGCACCACTGGGAGTCCGATGTATTGTAC
This sequence comes from Thereuonema tuberculata, assembly GCA_023159025.1. Taxonomy (NCBI): domain Eukaryota; kingdom Metazoa; phylum Arthropoda; class Chilopoda; order Scutigeromorpha; family Scutigeridae; genus Thereuonema; species Thereuonema tuberculata. The sequence goes on from JAFIDM010001028.1 coordinate 60,779,749, forward strand.
AAAAAACTTCTTTCTGCTGCTTCACGTTTAATGGCCACCCACAGCTTAGGACTACCCATTTAATAAATATTAAGAATATAATGAATGAATAAATTATAGACAAGAATTATCATGAAAACTGAGACATGGTCAGATTGCGATGTCACAGCTAAGAAAATTGCAAATTGAAACCAACAATTATGATGAAAACTTTGGACGCTAATGAGTTTTTTGGGAATTTCAACTTCTTTACAAGTTTGTAATTGTTCAGCAATGTGGAAGGTTATATTCAATCTACTTAGATTTTACTTCATAGTTTTACAGAAAAATATCAAGTAGATAGTTTCCATACTACTTCTTCTTTCGAATTTGGCCAACTAGGGACCACGTAAAATAACCTCATGATTTTCTTCCTTCATTCAATCTCTTCCTCCAGTATTCTTTCATCCTTTCACTCTGTTGCTTTCGTCTTTCATCTGTCCAGATTCCCCCTGTTTTCCTTTTCTGCTTTGCTTGAAAACCAACAAAATTTTTAACTTTTGATCTGAGCATCCCGCTATTCTCCAATTTTTCCGCTGTTATTCCCATTTCTTCCAAGTCGCTCTTTACCTCCTTAAACCAGGTTATATGTGTTTTGGGGTTTTTATCAAAGTAGTTAAAGAGTTGCTTTGACAATCTGTCATCATTCATTCTACTAAGGTGTCCGTAGAATGTTATTCTCCTCTTTCTCATTGTGTCCACAATCCTCTCTATTCTCTCATATATTTCTCTGTTACTTTTGAGTTTCCATCTTCCATTTTCATAGTTTGGACCAAGAATTTTTCGGATTACTTTTCTTTCCTTCTTCTCAAGTTCATTTAGTTGGGTGGCCGTATTCATTGTTAGGCATTCTGATGCATACAGGCTCTCGGGTTTAATCACAGTTTCATAATGTTTTAGTTTTGTATTTATGGAGACCGATTTTTTGTTATAGACATTTTTTGTTAATTGGAATGCAAGTTCCATCTTTCTCGTTCTTGCTAAGTTAGCTTCTTTATCTAATGCGTTTGATTGGATTATTTCTCCCTGGTATTTAATAGTAGTTTCCATACTATTAATATAATCTTTATAACGATTGCATATTTTAATCGGAGGTATGTTTCTTAAATGAAGTATTTGCAACTGTTTTAATTGTTTAAGTTCGAGGTTGACTATAATCTATAATTAAATTTCATTTCTTTACAGATACATTCAAAATGTGGATTTTTTCTAATAAATATTTTTAATTTTAATGCTTTTGCTTTTTCTATTAATCAGTTATTGGAGAATTTTGGTCATTTTTTTTTTTTTTTGATATTCGAATAAAGTGCCACATCGTCTGTTATACTGTATTCTGTTTTCCCATTTATCCATCCCCATAGATTAATGAAACAAAATATATATATTAAAAAAAAAAAATATATATATATTAAAAAAATCGAACATAAACATGACAAAAATATCATCTGGACTTGGCTAAAAAATGGTACATTGAGAAAGGAGACTGAGGGTCTGCTCCTTGCTGCACAGGAACAGGCCCTTCAGACCAATGTTATGAAGGCCAAAATACAAGGCACAAGCACCAACAGCCTTTGCAGACTGTGTAACAACTGAGAAGAAACTGTAAATCATATAATCTGTGAGTGCTCTACAATTGCTAACACAGAATATAAAAAGCGACATGACGATGTAGCCAAGAAAATACATTGGGCACTATGTCGTAAATTTGGATTCCATACATCAGAAAAACCCTGGCATCACAGTATAGAAAAGGTCTTGGACAACGGCAAGTTAAAATCCTCTGGGATTTTCGTATTCAAACAGACCAGCATGTAACAGCTAATACGCCCGATATTACATTAATTGAACAACAAAATGTGACCCTAATTGACATTGCCATCCCTGGGGACTGTAGAGTCCAGGACAAAGAACTGGAAAAAATCAACAAATACAGGGCTCTGGCACTTGAAATTACACGAATATGGAATAAAACAACTACAGTGTTGCCAATCATCATTGGTGCACTAGGAACACTATCACTTAAATTTATGGACTATTACACCAGACTTGGAGCACCAGCAATAACAACAGCTGAATTACAAAAGACAGCCATCATTGGCACTGCGAACATTTTACGTCAATACCTTAGCAACACTTAGGCCCCTGGTTGAGGCCCGTCTTGCCTAAGAAAATGCCAGTGATTAAACGTGATTTTTTGTGTTTGTTTGGGTGAACGTTTACACTGTAACTATTTTTTAAAAGAGTAAAATTTGTTATATATAATATATCAGTAATTATCATAAAAATAAAGCATTGTTTTCAATTATGTCCACAGGTAGGTCGGGAAGAATAAAATAAAAATGGAAATACACAGCTCAAAGAACTGACACAATTTCAAGACTGAACTCAGGGATCGACAACTTTTGTGCTAAGACGCACCATTTTTCCAAAATCTGAATCCAAAATAACATACACCACAACCAACCAATAAAAAAACACAACCAATAATTATGTCAGGAGTCGTAGATCATTCCTCACAAAGCCGGATAGTTCCCTCACTCGTGTATCATGTCCGAATGGAAATTGGCAAGAAATCATTTCTACAGGGAGTGTGTGTTACGTTTCCTAACCAATCTGAATATCTATTTGGTAAAAAAAAGTGACTCGTATTTCATTAAGATTGGAGATTCAATTTGTGATGCATCCCTAATCACAGGTACTATTTTAGAATCTTTGAAACAATTACTCTGACTGCCCAATAATATTACTGTTCGTTTTCGAAAGGCACCCATCACTGGCGGACGATTTTACTCTGCAGAGGGGTGATACGCTGAGATTGGTATTTTCCTAAGAAATTCTTTTGGACATTTTCGCTTTTAAGAAAAAAATAACGGAGGAGCATTTTTGCAATAGTATTTATTCTTTCCATAATTCTTTCCCAAAAAGCGCAAATAGAACACAGCTACTAGTAAACTAACACTGATAAAAAGTAAACATCCCCTCTTTATTTCTCCTCACCCCTATTTTGATGAAATAGAAGGAGACCTGACGCTTGCGCAAAAGCATTGAAGGTTCTCGTAAAGAAAAACGAACAGTACTTTAGAATTTTAGAAGTTCACCACCATCCCGTTAAAACAAAATTTTATTCTTTTATTTACTTCAATTTTTATTTACTTATTTTGATTTTCGCACTATTTTCCCTTTCACATTAATGAACTTTATTTTTACGAAAACGCCCTTATTATCAATTATCAAAAGGTTTTGGCTTATGTTTAGGCACAAGATCCATCAGACAGACAGACCCCCTAGAGAATGTTTCATCACGTACTCAATCATTTGTTTTTGTTCAAATGTGTTCTTTATTTAGATATAAATGTTGGACATATCTCCTCCATGAACATCGTTCTTGTATATTTCCGCCTTTAGAAATCACCGAAGCCAAAGGATAATTGATAAGCCCCATTTGACACAACCATTTATTCTCAAAAACGATTAAATTCGCCTTCGGTGGAAACGGAAGGAGATACAGAGGAATCATGGAAAGGCTAAGAATTGAAGATTGGGTGGAGACTGGTAAGCAGGAGGTATCCTCAGGGTATCCATTAAGACTACGATTAAATCATGTCAGGCGAAGAAAAAAAGAACTGTGTTGTACAAGAGCAACATATCAAACGAACTTACAAAAAAAAAAGTAATATATCCTGACCCATACTGCTAAGTAGCGCTGCGATTTCACTGAGTGCTTTTCACTAACTGACTTCTGTTTATATATTTCGATAAATTTAAAATAACGTTACTAGTACGTAAATTTAATCATAAATTCCTGAAAAAGAAAGGTAAAAAATATTTGAAATATTTGAGAATCTTTTTTGGATTTATTCGTTTTTGCTAAAAAAATTACAATACACATAGGTACTACAATAGTTGATCTTTTTATGTACAGTAGAGCCCCGATTATCCGCGGGATTGGGTGGCAAGGGCTTAGCGGATAACGAAAATCACGGATAACCCGAAAAAGACTAAAAATGAGGTGTAAACACGAAAAAAATATTTCACCATTAAAAACTACGTTTTATTGTACAAAAAACATAATATGTAAAACTTTTAAAATATGTACAGTAAAGCAGAAACCTTTGCTCTACGTTTGCATCCACAAATTCCGAGAAGGCCTATAGGATTACGATGCACAATAAACCTGTCAGTAATTTTCGACCTTCACACTGTAGGGCTTATTGTATTTTCCCTGTTGTTGGCTTTGATTAAAATTGGTTTTTCTGAGGTTCGTAATTAAAAAATTTTTCGCGGCACTCGCGGATAATCGGGGCTCTACTGTATTTTTCTTTTTGTATCTTTGATTAAACGACACCAAGTCAAACACAATAGTTTATTCAGATGATCAATATTAATATTTAATTTCAAGGGATTAACTCCAAATTGCAGTTAACATCTAAACTTAATACCAAAAGCATGAAGAGTCTACACCAGCTTTCGAATAACTGCTAAGAGGGCTGTAGAACGGTTTCCTGAAGATCTTGATACAAGATTTTGTTGATCAGAAAATTCCATATAAATATTAAAAAATTACAATGCTTCACTACGTTCTCAGGAACAATCACAACGCGAATTTTATTCAATTGAATGTCATATAGGAAAAAATGTTGCGACAAGTTTCAAGTTCTGAAGCAACGCCAAACATTTACAAGAGAAATATACATAAAGCGACCGTTTGCATAAAACATTAGAAATTGATTTAATAAGAAAAAAAAATATAAAACAAGTTACAAGACCTTTTGCAGTTTCCTTCTTCGGGCTACATATTTTGTGCAAAAGGTCGCTGTGTATTTATCACAGTTGCACGTTACTACATTCATTATATACAAGAGAAATGTTACAAATGACACTTGAGGATTTGACATTTTAGCTAAATGAAGAGCAGAAATACCGTAGTCTTTGTTTATTGGATACTTCAAGCTGTATTCTGAGCCAACAGAATTTTAAATCAATGTAAAGACGCTCCGCGACTTATGTAAGATCATTCCACAGAACTACGTAGGTCAAAAGATACGCACGTCGGAACATTTCTTATATCGTGCACAAAGACGTAAAAAAAAAAAAGTAGTTCTATTAAAGCATAAACATTAAATTACGAGATGGTTCGCCTTTTGTCTCCCCAACAGATGCATGCTTTCCACCAGTAATATCTTCCACTATTAATCTTCGTAATCTCGTAATGGTACGTCATCGGTCGTAATGTCATCACGATACTGAATAATTTAACAATCCGTAATGGCCGACAGCTATTATTTTTCACTTATTTCAGAAAATTTTCCTATACTTATGGAACTGAAGACTGGAATCTTTTTCTCAATCCTCTCACAGAATCTTCTTCGTGCAATTCACAGTGCAAAGAACACATGAAGCGTAGATGAATGGAAGGTACTGTGGATTGTAAAAATCTCACCATGTCTTGTGGTTTCTAACGAGGGACAGCTTTGTTGACGCTTCTCCCGTTCGTGTTACTATTAAGCTTTGCATTTGGTTCTGTTTCTTGATTATTTTATGACCAATTTACGGTGTCGTTTTTATTCACTTAAAACTTTGAAATCCATAAGACAAGCATAGTTAACACGTATTTGTTTAGCCTTGCTTCTCCAGCTATGCAAGACAACTGACACTATGAAGCGATATCTACACAATATATTTCATTCAGGTGGGACTAAATTCATAATACGGCGTCAGAATACTTTTGGCAGATCAAAGAAATTTTCATTGGGAAATTGGTCCGGGTGATATTTCGCAAAGCAGGTACAATCTTGTATCATTCGATCAATTTTCATTAATGAATTCAGCAACGTCAATATATAAAAGAAAAAAAAATACTAAACAATTTACAACTGAATTTACATTTGCAATACTCCATCAAAATAGGGTTTCTACATTTTTCTACCTCACCACTGGAAATACCTTCACGCTCTTTAGACTGCCAGAAGATTTAAATTACCATGTATTATTTTTGAAGAGCCTATTATTGGAAATGGGAAGTAATAATGGCGTGCTCATAGACAGACAGAACCGTTATCATTTCAGCATGATGTTGAAGTGGCTCATTCGACACTAACTGTTCGTGATTTTCCTGAACGATCTTCCCAGGGCAGTCGTGGATCTCCAATTTCTTCATCACGACTACGTGGAGGAACAACAGCCCTGTGGGGGAATCCTCAAGGAAAAGTGGATGTAAATTAATACAACGCAAACGATGAGTCCAGAGCACCGGTGAAAGCTGCCATCACATCCACAAACAAATTACGTTGAACAAAAAAAAAAAGAATAACAATGAATTTGGATCATGATACCCATTGGCACGTTATACATGTAATCGATACGATGGCTTATTATTCAATATAGATATTTAACACGATCTAAGAATACTTACAAAATTATCAACTAAAAGTAACCTAAAGCAAACCCTATAAATCATTACAATACTCAACTTTAACGTGCGTACAAACAATTACATGAGAAATAAAAGAAAAAAACGCACCAGACTAAGACTAAGAGTTCAATGATCTGTTTTTGAAATTGTGATACGGGGAATCCAAGATGGAACATTTCTGGTTTCCAGACCATCGTTGGATCCGCCCAGTATCTTACATCTCAGTGAACTCTGAAAACATACAAAAAGAACAAAAGTAAACATCACAACGGCCCTCCAATTAAAAAAAATCAAAACCTAACTAAAGAATAAAAAGGCCAATCAATCAATCCCCGCTAGCGATCGCTCAGCATGTAAGGGATTAATTCTTAAAGAAGAAATATATACGATACATAAGTTTAACGTGCGTACAAACAATTACATGAGAAATAAAAAAAAAAAAAAAAAAAGCACCAGACTAAGAGTTCTGTTTTTTGAATTAATGATACCTGTAAATCTTGCTTGTAGGGTCACTAGACAATCAGGTTCCAAATATTTGGTCATAAGTGACATAGTCGAATGACTTCCCGACGCTCATCACCATTAGAAAATGGTATTACCATAAAATCTATATTTTTTTCTGAAGTATAGGCATAGGTACAATCTTTTGAGCGTTGTACTAACTTAGCCAACGTACTGCCACATAAAAAGATAATTTTTAAGAAAAGTTGTAGAACAAATATCGATTGACTGATTCGCACGAAACAGATGAAAAAGCGTGGAAAACGTACAGAAGTAGTAATTAAAACAGGACGGCAGACTTTTTGAAATAGACCTATTTGCGAAATTGTCACAAAACAAGTGTCACAAGATGAAGTGAAGAGTGACGCAGCAACCAAACGAAAGCAAATTAATCTGAGTACATGTTAATCAGAAAGGCTTTAACGAAATCTTGGACTTTGTTTATATCAATCAACTAGGACAGCTAGACTGATTGACTCCTACTATATAGGGTCTGCATTCTTCTTCCAAAGCACTACAGCCCGATGTGGGCCAAAGCTGCCTTCACGATCTGCCTCCATTCCTCTCTTCTCTCGGCCTTCTCCCACCATCCGGTAAATTTCATCTTCTTCAGGTCATCCAAAACATCTTTGATCCAACTTTTCTTGGGCCTGCCACGTTTTCTAACACCCAGAATATTGCCTTTATAAATGTTTAGGCATTCTTTCCACTCCCATTCTATGCACATGTCCCAACCAAGAAATTCTACGAGATTTTATAAATCTAACTATATCTTCTCCTTCGAGTATATTGTTTATTTCTTCATTGTATCTTATCCTCCACCTTTCTCCTTCCTTCACTGCTCCATATATTCGTCTTATAACTTTCCTCTCGAATCTACGTAAAGTCTCCGCGTCACTATTGGTAAGGGCCCATGTTTCTGCTCCGCAAGTTACAACAGGTCTAATTAAGGTTTTATATAACTTGATTTTTGTTTTCCTAGTCAAAAGAGCAGATTTTAGGAGTGGTACATTTGCGTAATAAGCCTTATTACCTCTCATCACCCTTTTGTTAATTTCTTCAGATGTATTATTTACATTGTTAATATTCACTCCGAGATAGGTGAAATCGCTGACTCCTTCAAAGTGATAACCATTTATCTTCATTCTTTGAATTCTCCTTCTAGTTTCTGATGTCGACATTTTCAAATATTTGGTCTTTTCTTCATTAATTTTGAGTCCTACGATTTTACTATTTATTTCTAGTTTTTTAAACATTTCTTCTAGCGTCTCTTTATTTCTTGCTATTAGGGCAATATCATCAGCATATGATAGACATTGTTTGAACTTATAGAGGATGTTGCCCCTAAGATTTAAAGTCTTCACAGCACTATAAAGAGCTATGTTAAATAGCTGATAGCGAATCACCTTGTTTAACTCCCGATGTTAATTTAAATGGCTCACTAATTTTCCCTGCAATGTATACTTTACATTGAGAACCGAGCATACAAGTTTGAATCAATTTTAATAATTTGTATGGCATCCCATCCTCTTTTAGCACTCTGAACAACTGGCTCCATTTAATACTGTCAAAGGCTTGTTTAAAATCGATGAAGAGTATATGTAGATCATTGTTATAGTTGTAACATTTTTCCATTAATTGCTTAATTCTGAAAATCTGATCCGTTGTTCCTCTACCTTTCCGGAATCCACATTGATACTCCTCGAGAATAATTTCAGCGAAGAGGTTTACTCGTTTCTGAACTATGCTTGATAATATCTTATATACCGTGCTTAAGAGTGTGATACCTCTATAATTATTACAATCGAGTTTGTCTCCTTTCTTATAAATAGGATAAAGAGTCTGCATTATGGCCTACAACGCTACAGTGGTCTGCCCAATCTGACACATTTATCCTATTATTTTTATAAGCACCTATTTGTTCCAATAGTCTCTCTTTTAAATGTTCTACCCGTTATTCCATAATAATTTTCGTTGCAGCTCCTACACTTTTAATTTGTATACCACTCCGATAATATTCATGATGGAGTCTTCTCTGTTTGTTTTTCATTAATTTATTTCCCTTATAATATACAAATCGAACTTTGTTTTCTTTACTTACACTTTTCTTTATTGACGTAGTTACACCAATTCCTACAGATAGTTTTAAAATCCCTTTATGATCTTCTTTCTTCTTTGTTTCTGTTCTTTTCTTTAGTTTAATTGAAAATTTAATTTTTAGGTAGGTTGTTTATTCACGGGATGTGAATTATATTGTTATTTTGTAATGAGATCGTTAACGAAATTCCTGTAGAGGAAAAGGCATTTTCCTGTCCTCATGCATCCTGAAGAAGATCTCTGCAAAAGAGATCGAAATATTGATGATAAAGAAGTTAAGAAAAAAGAATGTGTGTTTTTACATTTGGAAGAAATACCCTAAGTTTTTGGAATAATTAAATATTAATTGTCAAGTATTCTTTTAAACAGGAAAACTGCTTTAAAAATATACGACATTTAATAAAAATGTAAGTTTTATTATAAATAAATCCGGACAATTTTCGGCATAAGATAATACGCGATCATTAACGTGAACAATATTTATAAGAAGGTATATTTACATTTATAATTTCACCTGTGCTCTTAACTATTCTTCTTTAAATAGGTTTTAAATTTTAACACGCGCTTTAATTTAATTTCTAATGAAACTTACTCACATAAATATTACAGACCGTTTGTAGGTTTACTTTATAAACATGTATCTATACGTTTAGTTAGGATTGTTTAAGATTCGTCTTAATGTCACCAGTAGGTAAGCAAAAGAGAAAGTATTCGAATTGTATTTCTGCTGCCATTTGAGGACAGTCATGATTTGAATTTCATGGCTGAAGGTGCCAATGTGACTCAGTATTATGACTTGCAAATGCTATTGATTGCTACTTTGTCGCAGATATCAAGGACAATCTAATCCCAACACCCATTTTGCTGGAATATTCTACACCATACGGTTTTATTTCTCAATAAATTCTCTTTGAACTGACGGGCTACAGTTAGTGAAAACTAAAAATATTTCCTGTACCCAGGAAAAAAAAAATGTCCGACTACAGATTTTAATCTTAGAAACTATCAAAAATTAAGAAAAATATTACATATTAACCGTTTTTACGTTTCCTTGACATTTTGATTTCAATCTCAGAAAAGAACAAACCTGCCATCCATCTAAAACATCATTACAATGCAAGCATCTTAACATCACAGAACATCACCAAACTTATTTGGAAAATCTACGACAAAAACTGAATTAAAAAACAAATCACCGAACGAATAAAGCCTACGATAGCTTTATTGGACGAATCAAGTTCCTCTGAGTAATTTTAATTCATTATTTAATACCGTTTCTTTCCCTGAATATGTCACTCTTCTAACTCGAAAATTTCATTACAAGTCTCGTTTTGGATGGAACGAGATTCGGGGAAGGAATTTGCATATCAAATTAATGCTCCATCAATTAAAGTGAATTCTTCAAATGAAAGAGAAGTCGTAGCGTTCCTTTCTAAATTTCATTAATTACTAGAATTTCTATGATTTCTTTGTTGGGTGTTACGTTTCATGATCTCCGAAAGACATTTCCCATCCTTTCTTTGAATAAAGTTAACCCCCACACGACATTTCATCAACTTTATTTTAAATACTTCCAATTACTCAATAACTGTCGTTGTCCAACGTGTTAGAAACGGTTTTCGTAATTGTTTCCTTATAATTTAAATAATAAAAAAATTGTATTTCGATGAAATATTGTGAAATAATTGAAAACAGGTTTTATAATAACTCCTCTTATATTCTGGATGTCCATTCAATGGTGTTCTTATCCTGGAAGTAATATCGCAACTAATAAAAAACACAACAGAAATAACCTCACTTTGCATACTTACAGTACGAGTTTAACACAATTTCAACATGAAGAAAAAAAGTAAAAGTTTCATTCACTGTCTTAATGAAATATAATGTATATTCATTTTAAATACCTTTAAATGACCTTTATGAAATATTTTGACCTTTAAATATGTACCTTTAAGATCAAAATATTTCTTTCCCGAACATACTCCACTTTTCCATCAATTTCGAATTAATGTACCTACATTATTGAGTGGCCATTGTTTGCAAAGCTTTCTAGGAAATTTCATCAAAATTGGTGCTGGTCTGTTTTCATTGGCAATTACTATCTATACTGGAAATCACCAAAGATCAATATCAAAATTCAAACAGAGAAATGAGGCAAAAACAGGAAAAAGAAACGCACAAACCAGCTAATAATGAATCCAATTTAAAATATGGCAGTCCAACTACTAAACTAATCTAGTAATATTTTTATATTTATAATATTTATATATTTATTTTTATACTGGCAATTACTAGCAGTACTATATATTATCAACAGCTAATGGAGTTATCCAAAAATCGAGCCTCTGCATTAGAAGACTGGATTTCGGAAAATAATAAAAGCTAGGCTTATAATAATTATAAGCTACGTGAAATAAGGTATTTTAGGACTCATATATATTCATATACTTTATACTAATTTGTAAATTGCAATTCACTGCAAGGCGAAACTCAAATCAA
>JAFIDM010001028.1:60796275-60825469 GCA_023159025.1 Thereuonema tuberculata
TACTAATTTGTAAATTGCAATTCACTGCAAGGCGAAACTCAAATCAAGATAAGAATTTCTCACTTGGAATATATATAGAGATAGTATCCTGTTCAATATCTTCTATCGGGTTCAATATAAAGTATAAACTGTACAGTGGACGAGATTAGAAAGTCATAAAAAAAAAAATTAAAAAAAAAAAATCATTTAACCAGATGTGCATCTTAAATATTTTATAGATTTAATTTTTTATTACTTTTTTGGATTTTGGAATGGGATGAACTTCATACTTGTTTGGGCCCATCTCACTTCTCTCGTGCCGTGTTTATATATGCGTAATAATTTGAACGGAAAAGAGTCCATAGAAAGCAAAAAAAGCTTTGCATGTTCACGACGGGGAATACGACTTGTGAAACCTGAAAAGATCGCCTGATTGTTTTAGTTTTCATCAGTGTCTCCGTGAAAAGGATTCTCTACTTTAAGTCTGTATCATTTGGTCTAAATAGTGGAGGTAGTTACGTCCAATGATCACGTTTACATGACCCTCAACTCAGGGGCTCCGCCACCAAATGTGTCGAATGTCCGCCAACGGCTTCCCACTGGCGACGGGGGGAAACCTAAACTCCTGCTGTATTTGGCAATGGTGACCTTGATTCGCTTCAGCTCCAATGTCGATGAACTGACTGCAACCAAAACCATTCTAACCGAACAACTCCGCACTTTTCATTAAATTCTTCGATGCGAACACAATTACTGTGTTCTAATTTCGGCTGACATTTAGCACGCAATAAAAGCACTAACGAGGCGACATGAAGAAACGTATCTTTTCTCCTCCCGTGGGAGATATGGTTTCGAGACTGTCTTGTAGTAACACCGTAAAACTCGTCTATGAATCTTTTTTACAATGTCATTACTTTTCAATTAGGCCTACTTTGGGAAAAGAAAGCAATTACTTTCTGTTTATTATTATATTATGCCTCCACAAACCGTAGAATACATGCGACAAATAAAAGTAACTAAAAATACTTAGTAGGGCAAATCTGTTATGTAAGGCTTATGATTCGATTAGAAAGTTTTCGTTCAATAGTTTCTTCATTCATAAGATCAATATAATAATAATAATAATAATAATAATAATAATAATAATAATTTTTGTAAATCTATGATTATCTGAGAAATATTCTCGAGTTTCTGAAAAACTGAAGAACATTTATGGTGAAATATTATAACAGTGTATATGTAAATATTTTTAGAAATCATTTATCTGTATTTTATTCATTCTAATCGTTAATGGTTATTTGTTTTAAAACTTCCTTTTCTATTTCCTAATGGCTGATGTTCTGTTTATTTTTAAATTCTTTTCCGTTGCAGCCGTTGAATCAGTTAATTAATTTAATTTCGTTATGTTTTTATCCAATCATTATCTGTATTTTTAATTATTTAGCCAATCAAATCAAACTACGTAAATACTATAAAAACCAATGTTTTTCGTTTAATAAATTAATTCATTTCAATTCCAGAACTTGATTCTCTGTTTCTCCATCTCAACGACTCTCTCACGAACATTTTTACAATATATATACAGTATTAGCGACCATTCGATTCTGGTACTTAATATAAACTCCATTTTTTTACTTATGTTTAGCAAAAAAAGCGCCTAAATGAGATGCATGACCATCAGATAAAATAACTTAGAATTTTCGTTGGTAGTTTAGATTGCATTTCTAAATTCGAAAGCATCGCAAGTTCTGAATGTAAAGCTTAATAAACCACCATTATATTTTGACACCACGAACTGGTAAACTGAAATAAATATTAATTTTTTTTTCCTATTTATTTTGTTTTTTAATTTTCAAAATTTCACTGCTTTATGCTAACAATAAAATACAACAACTTTGAGAATCAAAATTCCAATGCCTTAATTAATTACTAATTTAACTATGTATTTTAGATTTAAGTGGATCATCTTCTAGACCACGGTATAAAATTCTGACATTTTGCAGACAATAATAAATCCAAGTGTTGTTTAAAAAACTGTTTGGGACAGTTTAATATTAAGTTCGTTTGTGTTTCTAACCGACACGTTAATATACAATATAACGAATCTTGATACAACGGATTTCGGATTTAACAGCAATATTTGCTGTTATCCGTTAAATCGGGTTATCTACAAAAAAACTTCATGAGTTCATTAATCTGGCAGTCAGGTGCAGATACGAACGGACGGACAGACATAGAAGCTGATTTAACGATCACTACTAGTTCGGTAACGAGTTTCTTTTGGTCTGTGTCCAAATCTTGCAGAATCTCGTTACATTTTTAATAGTTAAAAAAAGCAAGCAATTGGCTTCAGTGACCGTTAGTGAATATATCACTCAAGTGCGTTACCATCTGTCAAACGTAATCGTTGGTTTCTGTACGCGGGGAACACGGCTTGTTGCCAACTGTCGTTTTGATGGCGCTGTTTTAGGAGCATCACACGGTAATGACGCAATGATGTATTGCATAATGCTTATAAGAGCCACGACTCCATGAAAAGCAGACGCAAGTGTGGGTGGGCGATTGTTCAAGAGACGAGATATGTATTCGGAACAGAGATCGTACAACGTTGTTTCCAAGAAATGTGACTTTGTAATCCAAAAGAACGTGAAAGCATTTTGTCATTTTTTTTATGAAAATTTTACATTTTTTGTTTTTTTTTAAAGAAAAGAAATTGTGCAGGCTTATAAAAACACTGTCATTAAATACGTCTTCCGTTCAATGAAATGGCAAAAATTAAGTTAGGAAAGAAACACAAAGAACTTAAATATCACTTTCCTTAAAATTATATTCCTTAAGATTTCATTATCATTTTTTTTTTCTTTTTTTTAAAGCCATTGAAAAGAAACGACAAAAAGTCTACATTTAGTTTCAAATTAGAATATCTGCTGCAAAATCACAAACTTTCTTTCTGAAAAAAAAAAATAATTAACATTATCTACTTAAATTGTCCAAATAGGATTAACTTTAATCGTATCACACCACGCGAAAATCAATGGATTAGTTAAAAGGATTAATATATCCACTGTTTATGTCATCCACAGAAGTTCACTGCTTTTTGTATGGGATTTTTTTTTTGTCGTCTTCTCTGGCGAATTTCTATTTGTTTCGAATTTGTTAGGGACTCATCAGCCAGATGATTCTTTTATCGTTGACGATTTGGTTATTTGTGGTTTGCTTTTATAGGTTTCCACTTCCGGGAGAAGGGAGAAGAATCCATAACCTTTCACGCTTTCTGAGCTTATCATCGAGGGTAAATTGAGCTTATCGTCGATGATAGCTCAAGGCGTAAAAGCAAACCAATGTGCATTCTTTTATTTCCCATTTTTCATTATTTGATGAATAATCTATTCACTAATTAATTCCAGATAAAGTACACGTGAATACAAATACAGTAAAACCCCGTTATTACGCTCCCGTTTATAGCACTATCCCGTTCTTTACGCTCCTTTCATGCGGTCCCTGGAATTTTCTATGTAACTCTGTATACTTTTACCCTCTTATAACGCTTCAAATCCCGCTTGTAGCGCTTTTTTATATCGGAAATTTTGTATCGAAAAGAAATGTAACACTGTAACGATTCTTTTCTTTCCCTGGTAGGAGGGAATCTTCGAACTCTTTGAAGTGCGGGTCTGTGATACAGTAAGTTAGTGCAAAATGTCGAAGCGGAAATCCCTTTCTATAAGTGTAAAATTGCAAATTCTCCGTAAGCACGACGAGAATTCTACACTAAGTCAGAAGGATTTCGCAGAATCTCTAAGAATTCCCTGATCCAGTCTGAGAACAATAATAAAAAATAAGAATGGAATTACCAATGCAGCGAAGGGTGGTTGCAAACGTAGAAAAGTAAAGTGTGGAAAATATGAAGATGCCGAGGAAATTCTAATTGAATGGATTCATCAGTCCCGTGATGCATCAGTGCCATTAAGTGGCCCAATCATTCAAGAAAAGGGGCGTGAAATAGCGGGCAGTGCACTAAATCTGCTCCGAAAATATATTAGTGTTGCTCCTAGTGGTGTATCAATTGATGTTAATAGTTACTTGAACCCATTGAAAATGTCATAATTCATAACAGTAGCACACACACACGGCAAACCACAATCAAAGATTTTTTTAATAGGAAATAAGCTCACATTTGCACTATATCTATTGCAGAATCAAGTATCTTTCCAGTAAAATGCTGTCTAAATGTTTCCCTATCTCATAAATCATTTCCCCGTTTATAGCGCTATCCCGCTTATTACGCTTGTAGGTCATGGTCCCTTGACGAGCGTAATAACGGGGTTTTACTGTACTTCAAAGAAGAATAATTGCAATGGTTGGTCAAGACTTAATTAAAACAATTACTTCAAGCACTTACGTAAGTGCAGATCTGAGATAAAGCGTCAAAATAAGGCCCATGTACATAAATTAAACCGATGTACAAAAGCATACACGCACTGTTTCAAGATACACTATGATTCATTTCCTATCAAAGTTTTCTAATCAGAAAAAAAAAAAAAATCTGAAAACTTAAAACCTAATGTTGAAGTACTTTCTCATCACACCTTCCACTCTGCAGAGTTTACGCAGGAACCAGAAGATTCACAAAACAAAAATGAAGGAAAGCTTCAAGGAAAAAAAAAATTGCAAGCCTGTAGGAGGTGAGAGGTTGCCCCTACCCGAAATCTCTAAACGGGTAACCCTATTTCTTTTTTTGACTGAATCATCGGTTGAGGGGGCCTTGTCCAACACCCCCTACATCTTATGTAGGGAGTGTTGCCTTGTCCCCCTTTCCCCTCCAAATAAAATCCTTCAAACTCCCATGAACGAGAATAATGTCGAAATGGAGTTAAATCAAATGGTTTTACAAAGTAAGACTGAAAGTACAACTTTCCTCTGGAATTTAACAGAGTTCAATATTTTCCATTGGATAATAAACAACCATTAAAGCACAATATTAAAAATTATAAGATTAAAATACTTACTAAAATGAGGCTGAACTGTTAAATGAGACCTCTTTCTCAAATTAAAAGGTAAGCGGAGCTTATGATAATCGTGCTTAACGGAGTCGAATTGTGAACATACAATTGTGAATTGTAAAGAGAATACAAATGCTTCGAAAACAAAAACAAACAAAATTCAAATCTTTGAAAGCATTCAAGACAGTATATTTTCGTAATTGTTCTTTATTTTAATTTCAAGTTGTTCATATTTCAGTCTGATAACAGTCTGATATCACTTGTAAATAGATGTTTGCATTCTGATTATGCTCAAATTTCGTAGGTTTCGGTGACTTATAATTGTTTTCAGTAACGGCATTCTTACAGCAGTGAGATTTCGGTTTTGTCAAGTGAACTAGTCCTTCATGAAAGATGTGATAGCGAAACTAATGAATGGGAGTGTCTATGCATTTAAACTTTCCAGTGGATTGTCATTTCTTTAATGTATTCACGCATAGTTAGGGTGAAGGAGAAACAAAAATTTACCTGCAACCTCTGACAATAATAATGAGTTACCCTGATCACATGACAGGAAGTGAGTGTAGTTTATAAAACTAAGGTTTTGTTTTCAGTTTGCTCCGTGCGTGATCTGACGAAGGGGTCCGAACCTGGCCAGCAACATATAATGAAGATTTTTTTTAATATATGTGTTTTTTTAAGTGTGTTATGTCCCAATTGTAAATAGTAATTGCCAACACTAATGGGAAAAAAAGAGAAAGAAAAATATTTGAACTGTTGAATGATTAAAAAAAAAAAAATCGAAAATAAAACAGCAATAGGTTGGGAATTAAAAGCTTACACCATTTCACTGTATTCTATTAATTTTGATAATGAACGAACTGTTGGAATCAAAGATTAGAAGCCTGTTAGAACACAAAAATATTATGCCAGGACTTGCGTGTTGCAGTAGACCAACTGAAATGACCTAAAATTTTACCACTTTTCACTTCCAAACTCTCTAAAATTCCAGGGTTCACCGTACTTAATGCCAACAATTATCGATTTAACATAGCTCCTTTTTTGTTTGCCGTTGCCATCTTAGAATGATCGGGAAAGGGTTATTTTGATCTACCGTAGCCCAATGACTCACGTCACACAGGTAGCATTTAAAGGTGAACTGGTCACTTGTGCGAATCGTAAACACTTGGTAATTAAAATCGTTGGGAGTGGCACAAGGACAATGTACAGTAATATGATACATGTTGGAGACACTTCGCGACAAGGGTCTATCCAACGCTTCCTGATACATGTTGATAATGATAGCACTGGGAATAAAACCGATTCAGACTGACAGTACTCGGAAAAATACGATGTTCATTTCATTAGAGGAAATTAATTATCATAAACAAGATTAAGCAAGTCTAAAACAAAAACAAAAACTAAAGACTGGATATTTTCTATATTCAATGTAAGTAAATGGAAAAAAAATAAACCCAAGACCGGATTTATAAAGTATTATTTCAAAAATGAAATCTTAATATACTTATTTTACGAGTAATGGCAAATCAGTAGGGATGCTTCTGATTGCTTGGTTTACAAATGCATTTTCAAGTTTCGTACGAAATTGACGTGCGAAATTTCGTTTACCAGAAAAGGCAAGATCGCACACAATTGTTGAAAGAGAAGTGTGGGGAGGGGTAGTTTATATCTACAAGGTCTATTACTGCTATGTACCCATTAGGGCAGGTTTTAGCAGAAAATGAACAACTAACAAGCGATCACAGCCGGAAAACACCTGCAGAACATCGGATCCAGAAGGAGGAAGTTTATATCTGCAGTAAACCTTCATCTTTTCTAGATAATAAGGTTTTGATTAGTCAATAATCTGTGAATTTTATGAGGACGTTCAACAAGGCTTTGCTGCGCAAATTTATTTGTCGTGAGAACAGCGCTCTAACTTTAATGGCGAAATACGGTTTTTCGAGCGTCTCACCGAGAGGCCGACTTGTAGAAAAATCAATTGGCATATCCACCTACTACTGAAGTTTCAGCTTTGCACGATAAATAGCTTTTATCCCGCTTCCTCTACACCAAAACCAATACAGATCAATTGGTAGCCTAAAGAGGACCAGAAGGAAACAGCCATTTTGTTCTTGTTAGGGCCAGATTTTATTCTGAGCTGTGGATTGGGTTGGTGATCAGATACAATGTCAGTAATAAACCGACAGCGATGCATCCTACCGTAGTGCAGGCGTGTATTTTATTACTTTATCAGATCTGAAAAGCTTATAAAATGATACATGTTGTTATCAGCTGTATTTCTGTCAAGATTAATTATTTTTTAAGAAATAAGAAAAAAAAATTGAAAATAAAAAAAAATATATATAAAAAATAAACAATCTCTTATGATATATCGAGGACAAATAAATTGTAGGATTAAGGGAATACATCTTTGGAAAGCAAAAATCATGGAATTAACGATTAACATAACCAGAATAACAACAGCCCACCACATCTGTTAATGGAAACCCACCCTTCTCATCAGGAAACCAATAACTCTGTATTGCTCTATCATCAACCCACAACATCAAAAATCATTCTTAAAAAAAAAAAAAAAAAAAAAAGTCTCTACAAAGATGATTGTACACAGATATTTGTTTTTTAATGCACTGAAAAAAAAAAAGTTATCCTAAGATCAGACTGCCTAAGCAATTAACGAGAGGTAAATTCTTGAGGAACTGTTCTTTTACTCCACCCATCTGAGTGATGGTCTTCGATGCCAGATGGAAGAGGAGACGCCTATCAATATCTTTTATTCAACAGCATCCTGTGGAAGCAACAATTGAAGCAGAAGAACACAAACGATTATAAGCACCAGGTTAATTTACCTTTAAAAAGCAATTTCATGAACAAAATCCCATTTTGCATTTGTCAATTCTTGGAAATTCTAAAGCGCTACAGCTAAAGCCTGGAATTCAACCGAAAATCGAGAAGCGTCGTTTCTTTTTTTCTCCGTTAGGGGGACACTGTTTTCTTTTAATTTGTTTCCGCTTTTGAAAAAGAGAATCGTGCATGATTGATTCAAAGAAATTGAGTGCCTTTAATCATTTCTTCCCGCTTTTGTTTACCTCTTTTTACAGTGAGAAAAGTTAACGAAGATTTGAAGAGAATTAATAAGGTCAAAACAGCTGTTTCAAAACTAAAGTTTCTTTCATTCTAATCCAAGTGTTAGTTACGTCAAAATTCGTAATTTTTCCACGAATTTAAATTACATGAAAACGTTTTCGGCGATTTTTTTTTTTTTTAATTTAGTATTAAAATAATAAAAATAATAGTAACAACAATAAACAAAGAAATGCTTATCTTGAACTAAAAAAAAACCCCAGCTGTTTTAATAAGACCTATCACTCAATTGATCACTTTAGACTTCCAAACATAGCACAAACTTCAGGCTTGATTTTATTTAAATTTTAATTTTAATTCAGTTTCTACTGAACTGTCTTACATAAATAGAAAATAGCTTTTACATGCATTTTTTTTTCTCATTTAATGATCGAATCCCTCTTCAATCGAAAAAAAAAAAAAATACACTTATTAAGAACAAATGCTAAACTATCGAAAAATGTAACAGTTGGTTTTGGTTGTTTAATGGATTTTAATGGCAGAATAATAATAATAATAATAATAATATCTTTAAATTGCATCAAAAACAAAAATAAAACAATCACTTTTTTTTACTTTTTCAAGTTCGTAAATTTTAAACTAACATTCGTCGGAATCGCAGTGGAGCCTCCAAAGCAAAAATAAACAATAAAAAACTCACTAATATTTTATGAGAGTTTTTTTATTGTTTATTTTTTGCTTTGAAGGCTCCTCTGCGATTTCGACGATTATTGCTATTAGCTTCAGTACCGAGACCTCGCTGTTTACTGGTGACTGATCCTAGCTGATGATCGCCAAAGAGCCTGAAACAGCTGTACTAGGATGTCACTTAGTAAACCACTTGGTCTCACCCATTATTTATACTACTATCGTTTAGTGTTTTTTCTGCGTTAACTTTCACATGATGAAGATAGTAGCAAAACCAGGAGTCTTCAAACAAGGCGATGAAAATTCATGTTTTGAATCTTTCTAACTCTGTAGACAAAAAGCAACTTTAATAAAATTGATATAAAATCCATCAATTTTTATAAACTTACGATCACTTAAATGATTTAAATAAATTTTATCTATTCCTCATGGGGAAGGTAGTAAACCTTCTATACCTTCGTTGGAGCATTTCTAACAAAGCAAGCATATACAGAATGATATGATCCATTTAATATGAAATTATCAAATATAGGAGAGAAAAAATGACTTGAACGGTCCAAAATCCTTTCTATCTTTTATAGAAATGTCCAAATCCATTAAGAATGAATCAAATTCTGTTGCGATCAGTTTTGTGTAGAAAAGGAACACTGCCTAAAAATTGTACCAAGAAACAAAAATGAAATTCAGAGTAAAAGATGATTAAAAAATATTCATTTTAGAATACACTAAACTATAGTGAAACAAAGCAAAATAAAACTCAAAAGTAATAACGAAGCAAAATGGCAAAGTAAGTGCCAAGACAGAAAAAAATGTAGCGAGATTAAAAAAAGCAAAAATCAATCTTAATCTGTGAAAAGGACCCAGCTAAATAAACTTGAAAACAAACAAAAGCAGCTAACAGATCTGAATAAATTAAAAACAATAAAATACGGATAAGAATATTAAGTTTTGCAAATGGATAAAAACACCGATGATTACGGTGATTAATAGCTGTATATTCAATACAATAATTCGATGAAACAACACCGCAGGTAGCAAGAATTGAAGGCATTTCTTTAAAAAGTAACCCGATAGTGTAGGAGGGAGGTTTCCTTGTCTATTGGCGATTCTCAGGTGAACAGAGAACATTGAAAAACCTTTCTTCATTCTTTTCGTGGGAAACGGACTGAGAATAAAAATCGCAGGCAAAAATAATGCCAATACGCCAACGCTGAATTACTTACAATTCATTCTGTTATTAGTAACGCTTTTAAAGATTGTATTCTAAAAATTCTTCAATAAATTGATGAAGAATTGGAAAATAAAATGTGAAAATGAAAAATCGTGATATTTTAATTTTCCTTGCTTAAGTATCCTTAATTGCACCAATAAGTAAAAAGATTAAGAAAAATACGAAATTATGAATTTCGAAAAATATTCCTTTGTATTAAAACTTTTCGGTTTTATCTTTTGAGTTTCTAAAATAATAGCGATATTAATAATAATTTTCACTGAAATTCAATCCTAAATATGCCGTAAGTGTAGTAATATTTACTACATTTCTGTTACATTAAAATTTATGGGAGATACTGCGCGTGTTTTTTGTCTTCAATCAATGTGTACAGAAAAAAATTAAGCCTAACGTCGAGTAAAATAAAAACAATTTTTTTTTTTTCTTTTTTGGTTAACAATTAAGATAATAATAAAAAATACTAATGTAAATGAAACGATAACTAAATTATTGATATTATTATTATTATTACGAAACAAGAAAGGTCTAAATTATTTAGCGTAATAATGTAAAAAAATACGATAAGTCATTGTAAAAAAAAATCAATTGAATTACAGCAAAAACATGTATTAAAAGTTAATTTTATGTTCAAACCCGCTTTGTTATTATATTCTTTTCCAAAAATAAGCATTTTGTATGTTTGCTTGAGAAAGAGAAGGCGTAACACTTCTAAAATTTGCATATTATTTTGAATAGTATTTAATAAAGCAAATTAAATACTAAAAAAATGGTGATGGCTGAGTTTTTCAACATAATAATAAAAAAGATCATTTAATTAATGTAGGAAATATCATCAATAATACTGTCTAGCTCAAGGACGGTAATGTAAATTACTACAAGAAGGGTGTGTTGAAAGGAGGATTGACCCCCATGGTTGTCAATAATACTGTCTGATCCCCTACATCACCCTCACCAGGTGAGCGAACAACGCACGGCAAGCACGCCTGCGTCTACACGGCTCGTCGATGACACAGATCGAAACTATGAAACAACACAGGTGTCTCCAACAGATGGAAATTCCTATCGACCTCTCAACTGGTTTCCGAAGTTTTTCTTCCCTGAATTAGTAACCGAGTGATTGGCGGGAAATGATTCACTGGAACAGCCAGTGTCGTGGACAGGTTAAAAATACATCGTACTCTTTAGAAAATAATGATTTATGAAAAACTGCCAGCCTCTGACGCATCACTTGCTTTATTTTTAGCGTTTAAGAATGATTGGAAATGAAATACAAAAAACATTAACTAGAACGCTCCACAATTTAAATTTTCGTTGTTTTAAATTTTAGAATATTCTAAATTTTTGTTTTAAAATTTTTGTAGACCATTCTCAGACTGCCAACAATGATATTAATACGTATAACATCTTTCGTAGGCAAATGTAATAAAGAGTAATGATACATAAGATTCATTATTATATACACAGCGGTCGCGGTTACGGATGATGAGAAAATTATCACAGAATCTAAGATCACGTGATCATAGGTTTGATAGTTCCCATCTAAAGAAAGAATGCATGCCTTAATACCATTGTGATCTCTAACAAAATATTTAAAATTAACTATACCATGAAATAAAAAAATAAATAATTAGTTCCTAATTTGACAGCTATCCAACGTAATGGTGGTTTTTAGTCTAAAGCTTTTCAGAACTGAAACAAAATCAACTGATAGCTAGCACTGAATAATATCTATCTATTATATCGGCTTTAAGAGAGAAGTTTATTTTTGTATAGTGATTCTGACGATACTATTTTCGCAATTTTTGTCTCTAGCGCCTTATCTGCGGGCTCAAGTACAAAAATCAATAGTTTTGCAATTGACCGCTGAAGAGCGGGAAAATTTGGATACAGCTTACCAAAATCTACCAGTAGATGACTCCGTCTGTCTCAAGTAATTAAGAAGATTTCCCCGCTCTCTAGATCACCCCCACCTTAACTTCGTTAAGTAGACAGAAGTTAATTTTATCTTCTCTGATTGCTTCCTTTGAGGATAAACAATTGAGGGCAGATTTTGGACTGACTTAAACTGGAAAAGGGTAATTCCTACTCAGGAATATTTCAATTTCCCAGGCATTAGTGCTTAAACATCCAAGATCGTAAAATAAAGTAAAAGTAAATTAAATAGCAAAAACGTAAATTTATGTTACATTACGTTATTTCTTTAATAGATTTAAACCTTAAATATTTGAATCAGCCTTAGTGTCAACTTAGTAATGAATATTATTTATCATTAACATGTGAATGTAACATTATTTCTAAACAACAATGGGCCAGACCAGATTGTTTACCAAATGACATCCTGGAACAGTTGTTTCACGCTCTTTGGCGATCATCAGGCAGGAGCAGTCACCAGTAAGCAACGAGGTCTCCGTACTGAGGCTAATAGGAATGATCATCGAAACGCAGTGGTGCCTCAAAAAGAAAAAATGAACAATAAAAAAACTCACTAATGAAAAATTAGTGAGAAAATTCATGTGCCAGTAGTGCCCGGCCTCAATAATTTTTTTAAAGCATACGAATTCAAACTGAGCATTTTAATTATTAATAAACAACAATTAATTATGTAGTGCAAGAATTCTAGAATTAAGAGGGTTTTTTTTTTTTTTAATGTTCTTCATTTCTCTATAAATATTAAACGCAGTTTGAATTTTTATGCTTTAAAAAACTTCATTGAGACCGGCGAACGGCTGGCACATGAATTTTCTCGCTAATTTTTCATTACTGAGTTTTTTTTCTTTTGAGGCACCACTGCACTTCCGATGATAACATTATTTCATTTATGGGTTTTAATTTAGTATACGACTATAGTTTCAGTTTATCAATAGGCCTAAAAATTGTTTTGCGTTATTTGATACATACAAACGAGGGATGGATTGCTTAATTCAGCTAAGAACTAAGATTTTGAATTAAGACTTTTCTTAGCCTGTTTTACTCGCCCATGCTTGTTAAGGGAGTTTAAAAAAATTTCACCAAACCTGTAACACCCTTTGACAACTACATTTCAAGAAGTAATTTTAAAGTGCAAATGAGTTAAGAACTAATTGTTTAAAATTGCACACGAGCCAATTAAAAAAAAAAAAAAAATTAAAAATTAGGAATAAAAATCGTTTGCTGTGACCATTCTCAAGGACACAAAAAATTAAAAACAGACAACGAATCAAAATTTAAAAAATGAGGGGGGGGGATGTAGGTCAAAATAATAATTCCAAATAAGCAAGCCTCATCCACCCCTTCACCCTCGATTTTTTTTTATTTATTTATTTATTTATTAATTTTTGATTCGTTGTCAGTTTTATTTTTTTGTGTCCTTCAGAATTTTTAATTTTGAAATTTTATTTTTATGTTTTTGTTTCTTAGCTACATTTAATCCTGCGGCTATAAAAAATTATAAGATTCCAATCAAAGAATCTGCCCTAAGATTATAAATCAATATAAAAGCAACTGTCAATATCTCTTGGCAGCCATTGCCTTTAAAAATTCAATCAGTCTAAGCATTAGCAGTTCAGTACAAGGAAGGCGATCCACCGATGGCAATTATTTGCTGATTGCAAGAAGTCATGTCCATTGCAGAGAAAATAAATTTCTTTCCTCTAATAAAGAAAGCGAACTAGCATCTTCTGTGTAAATTACTTGAGATATCGCCTTCACTCTCGAAGGTTCTGTATGAAAATTCGTTAGGGTTCATGCGATCGTCAAGGCCAAGTGCAAATCACTTCCCGTCTTCGCCGTATTCATGCACCGAATTAACAGTTACTGAATCGTTGGCGATTATTTCAAATTAGATTCATAACACTGAATGACAAAGGTTTTATGAATTTCAAGAACTGGTTTAAAGAAAATAAAAATAAAATGATAACTACACATTATTAAATTTATAAAATTAAAAATAAAGGGAAAAATTAATTACTTAACATTAAAGAAATAAGATCCAATATTCCCCCAATATAGTCAAAATTAAATAAATTTCCAAGCTCTCCAAATTTTTTGTTCGAGATCTTCATGATCCTAAAACGAAACAGCGGTACTAGCTAAATATGCGACGTGCTCTACAGTAAAAAAACATTTCTGCCTTTTGTCCAATGATATCCAGACCGTAACCGGGGTCGACAGACAGACAAACATTTTAAAATACAGTCTATATTAAAAGCACAAGGAAATAGAATAAATAAATTTGTAAAAATTCAACTGAATGATGTCTAGATAAATCTGTTCATTCGAATTTTGTAAAGATTTAGGTAAATTTGAAATTACATATGATGATTTAATTTTAGTTATTTATTTTTGAAAAAAAATTCCCGATTTTTACGGACATAATGAATAATGCTTTTATTTTATTACAAATACTGATTAAGTAGTCACCAGATTTTTTATTTTTATCTATGAAAATCCCATTACGAAGTAATAAATTCATTTGAAATGATCTGCCAAAGACTGAAGGAGACATGGGAGTAACGACGCGAACCAGTAAAATCGAATTGTGGCTACCGACTGACTGCTGGTGCCAAGACGGTTGAGAGACGGCGGCCGTTCAAGTTGGAAGCCCTATCGGATGACTCAGGCTGCTACCATCAATTTTCTTTTTTTTTCAGTCCGATTTAATTGTTGTTGCCAGCTACCACTGAATCAGACGAGGAAAACAACAACATGTAAAATAATCAAGGGGTAGTAGATAGGGGAAATAGGAAGAAATATAATATATTTAATAATTAATTTTTCTTTATAAAAACAAATTCCTG
This sequence comes from Thereuonema tuberculata, assembly GCA_023159025.1. NCBI lineage: Eukaryota > Metazoa > Arthropoda > Chilopoda > Scutigeromorpha > Scutigeridae > Thereuonema > Thereuonema tuberculata. Next base: position 60,811,032 of record JAFIDM010001028.1, read on the forward strand.
TTGTTTCTGATAATGAAAAACAAAAATACACTAATAATTTACTTGCTATATGAACTTTCTATATAATTATAGAAGTATATAATAAGAATAATATTATAGAATAATATTGTAGAAGTATGTAAGTATACTTTCTATACTTATATAAAAATACTTCAGAATCTCATTATACGAATTACCCTTCTTGATTCATGATACAAACTTATACAGAAATGTATAAAACTATAACCCCACTATATAATTGGATATTATAATTACTTTTCAAAATCCCAAATCACTTTGCAAAAATGTAATGCATCTTATTCTAAGGCTTACGGAAGAATAGAAAGCAATACATTACGAAGAGAAGTCCCAAATTACTTATTCTTTGTTTTTATTAACAATGGAATTAATCTCATTGGCTTTATTAAAAATAAAATTAGATTGCACCAAAATAATAATAATAATCCTGTAAGCCATCATTTTTCATTAAACATTTAATTGGATTTTATTATCTTACAATTTTGTAATTCTAAAAACCATTGCTAATCTATATTACTAAAATCTTTTATCTCTCTGTCCGCCCGGCGCAATTGTTAATTATTAGTACCCCTTGCTGAGAAAGTCAGATTATATTTTTTTTTTTCCGCCTTGCATGGAATTCGAACCGAGGACCTTCGTCCTACTTCGTCCAACGCTAACCATTGGACTAGTGCTGTTCCCCAATATCCAATCCTACTATTATTCCATTTGTTCGCGCGCTGTCAAATAATGAGTTCATTCAAAATTGAATAAAATATCACTTTTTGCCATAACCGCTTGGAATCGATTCTTCTTGCATTATCTCATAGATACCAGGGGTAGACGGGGGGGTGGCCTAGTTGCATTCAAAAAATAAAATCATGTCAAATTCTGTAATTGTTAAATCCAATTATTTTAGTTAACTATTTTGTTATCCAAGGTGATATGAAAAAATGTCTTGGACTATTCTGGAAATAACGCGATTTTAAATGTTAAAATTTGAAAAATTCAAGTGTCACGATTGAGCAAAAACTTTCCGAAGAAAACATTTCCTTTGTTACTTGCAATCACGCATATCCAAATGTTACCAAGGCACAACACAAAGAGAGCATTCTCGATAAATCGGACTGCGAGAAAAACCCCGAACTAAAACAATGAACAGATACCTTCCAAGGCCGAAGTGATCAAAGGCAAACCCAGAAAAAGGCATTCAACAAATTACAGAGTAGGAATTCAAGCAAAAACGTGATAACCTTTGCACACATAAAAAGACATTTCAAGAAACAATAAAAAAATAACAGACAAGGACTGGGTGTTCTCATCAACACCAATTGCCATCATACATGATTTCGCTTCAAATAGCATTTTAGAAGCGTTTTTATTTAATTCGGCACAGCTTGAATATAAAGAGGAATAATATAAACTTATCTCGATGTTTAAATAACTGCAGTAGGAAGGTTAGAATGAGGAAATAGAATCTTAAAATTAAATTCAGCAACATTTATGTAAAGGAAATTAAATAAAGAATAATAAAAAATCGTTCAAGATGAAAGCTAATATTTGGTGTAGTAGATAGGAGTAGGTGACGAGTTGGGTTAAAATAAAGAAATACTGGAAATTAATTAATAAATATAGTGTTGTCAGTTAGTATACTATTTTTAATTATTATTAGTCTATTATTTTTTTTTAATAGTTGGAAAAATAATAAGTTAGAAAATAAAATTAATAGGTTAACAAATGAATACTGCTTTTTTTATTGCAAAGTTCATGTAACAGGTTTGTGGAGTTCATTATATTTTAAACATATCTAATTACTAGCCGGGTACCGTCGCTTCGCTCCGGAATCCTTGCGTATGTAGCATAAAATAAAAACTTTATTTATTTAGCAAATTGATATCGAGATCGGAAAATATACGAGTTCCCAGCCAGTTGTGGCCTTCTCCGGATAACTCAGATGTATTGCTGGTTGACGCCACACACTTCATGGTCATTATAAAGCGATAATACAAATCCTCTTTATTCCCTATCCCGTGGGAATTTCGAAAATTCCGGCCTTATTCCTTGTCTACATCATAAAGGGAACCTCTGTGCAACATTTCAGCTTTCTAGGTCCAAGGGTTGGAGCTGGGCGTTGATGAGTCAGTGAGTGAGTGACAGGTAAATGATTTATAAAAATACCTTTTTTTTTTTTTTTTGCTATCTTTTTTTTTTGCTTACTGAAAACGTTGTATAATGTACAAGTTCTTCATTATTGGAAACACATCCCCTGCTTAAGGCTGTTAATTCGTTCTGAAAAACATCGCTAAGTAAATACCGTATTTACTCACATAATTTCCCCTTTTTTTTCATCAATATTTTGACAAAAAAAAGGGGGGGGGGAAATTACGCGATCTTTTAAATTTGAGGAAAAAAAATATGGTGAAAGTGTAAGTTAAACCATGTTAAATATTGATTTTTAAAGCAAGAAATGTAATTAACAACAATTTTATTAACACGCAACATTTAAAATATAAGAAATCACATCTCAACATTTGTTTTTTCTTCAAAGTACAGTTAAGCAATAGGCATGCACGGAAGTGTGTGTGCGACTGTGACGTAATTTCGTAACTCACGCAGCGCAGCCCGCCATCTTTATAGCTGCTCACCGCATGACGTCATGTTGGAAACGCGTTGAAGTAGATGTGGGGAAATTATGCGATAAAAATAAAAATTGAATTTTATAATCCACAAAAACTGGGGTGGGGAAATTATGCGAGTAAATACGGTATGTACGTATGTATATTTCATAGTGCGATCGAGTAATTCGTTAGATTATGGTAAGGGGGGGGGTGTTTATACGCAGTACAATAAACAGAAAACACTAAAGCCTGCAGAAATGTCAATTACCAATAAATTATTATTAAAGTAACTTACAAAATAGTACTGTGAACAACGTTATAATAACAGTCATCTGTATATGGCTTAATATATGATTTAGCCAGCAATCACGTGATTATATTCTGTTCCTTGTATGTCAAGGGACAGAATGGCGCTATTTACTTCATGGAAATTAGTAGTGTTGCCATTCTTAGAAATTTTCGGCACCTTTTGTCTTTTTCTAGCTAGTCAATTATGGAGCAATTACATAATTTATAGAGATAATGTTATAGCAGACGTCAAGGGATAGACCATACTTAGTACATGATGCTAATAGATATTTCTTTTTTCTTTTTTAAATAATGAAACAAAAGCTTACTTTTCAACTTTTGTATAACATCTTAAACTATCGACATGACAGTTTAAGATGTTATATAATTATCAATAAATATATCATAAAAAGAATTTCAATTGATGACGATATTGCAGTTGTATGTGGGCTCGCTCCTATGGCCAAAATGAAGTTATTTCAACCAAAAAATAATCACTATAACGACAGAATTGAAAGATTTGATATTATATGTATCAGCAAGAGCAACAAGTCGAGGCCATTTTGTATTTCATTATCCAAATAAGGAAAGATTAAAAGTATAACATATTTGAGATAAGACAGATGCAAGCTTTCTTTTCGAATTAGTCATTTAAGAGAAAACTACAGCCAATTGTTTCCCTATAGAATTAACACCAAAAACGTTTTAGAAAAACAATCGAAAGACGGTTGTCCTTCCATCATCTGATCAAGATAACCTAACCACTATCCCACAAACCTGAAACTTCAGTCGAATGTTTAGGTTCTTATAAGGAAGATACCCGACAAACAGCTACGGTTATGGAACTGGCTTCAATTCCAAACACCATGATAAAAAAATTAAATAAAAATTTCAAAGTTGACCTTACATCTCATTTTATCTTTGAACTCCTCGACATCCGATGGGATTACGTTCCGTAAGTCTAAATGCATTTAACACACATAACACATAAAGTTAAAAGTATGGTTTCTATTGAATGCCTATCGCTTTCGCACCAGCATATATCAGGGACCTGTATTTTTTTTTCTTCGTTTTTGGTAGCTTCCAGACGACTCGATACCTTGACATTGTACTGTAAATTTTATTTATTCAGTTTTTTTGCGATCTTGGTGTGGATTTTCTTAAGTTGGCAAGCCAATTATGCATTATTTGGAATGGAAATTTCTGCAGTTCCATATACAGTGGAACCTCGCTATTCGTACACAATCCGTTCCAGGAGGCAGTTCGAATGGCGATTTATACGAATGGAGAATCATTTTTTCATATAAGACATAATGTAAATTGGATTAATCCGTTCCAGACCTACAGATGATTGCTTATATAAACCCTTGTAATAATATGTTAAGCCTAAAATACATAAAAACTATGAAGACAATAAATATATAGGCCTCTATTATTATTTCTTTCTTTTTTTTAGTATAGACGATATTGGTTGATTTCGCCATGCCATACTGAGTTGCCAGATCAGAGACACGAGTTCCACTTTCAAACTTCTCAACGATTTCTTTTTTTCAATTCAATTGTCGTTCTCACTGCTTTCCTTTTAGGCTTAGTTGAATCAGTAATCTTTTTTAGACCCATGGCTCCACTATTTTTAATAAAAAGAACAAAAAATAACAATAAAATATCACAAAGTTTCACGAAGCTTGCGTGGATGATGCGTAGCGTACGGAAGCTAGCACGATACTGAACTGAAGCGATCGCTTGCGCGGCCAGTACCGAGGTCAAGCTGTCCGAATCGCGAGCAAGCGTACGAATGGCGAGTTCAATTTTACTTGAAAAAGTTGGACGAATAACGAGTTGTACGAATAGCGAGGCGGACGAATGGCGGGGTTCAACTGTACTTCATTTTATAGTGCACAAAATAAATAAAGAAATATCTTGGGCATTGGATTTGTACTATGCTTTGTAAGATTTTTTAATTATAATTTAAAAAATTATATAAAGTTGGATTATTAAGCAAAGCCAATTTCAACTATAATAATAATAATTATTTTTCTCGTTGAAGTCCATCTCAAAGCCGACAATACGGAATCCAATTATTTTCATGATAGTAAAAAAACAAAAAAACAAAAGATGGGTTGTATCATTTCTAAGTTTTGTTTAACTTTCTATCTATGAAAAAAGAAAATCCTGCTATCTTCTTACCTACAAAACTACACATATTTATTTTTTCTTGTCAACATAAATAAATCTTTTTAAATTGGGGGAAAAAAACATTAAGAGAGTTCTTGCCGAATGGTAAATAAAGCTAACAATGTAATTTTGTACTAAAGCATAAATTGAATGGCGATCTAAAATAATAATAAAATAATAATAAAAGAAAGAACATTAACGTAAGAAAAAAAAATTAGGAAAATAAAAAAATAAAAAAAAAAAAACCCACGCGGACATTGAGGAAAAAAAAAAAAAAAGATTAAAAAAACAAACCAAAAGTTATATATACGAATTCAAACTGATAACCCTCTGTATATGAGTCCGAGACCTTAATCATCAAACTATAGCTGACAACTGAATTAAGATGGTTGCATTTCTAACATTTAAGCTAGTAGCAGAAATCCAATGAAAACAATCTGAAATATCTCGAACATGGGGGGCGTTGGCCCCTGAAAATACCCGATTCCTACGGTGTTTGGGCCTCTGAACACGATGGTGAAATCCGTTTGTCGATCCTACCTTCCGTTCGGGAGTTGTTAGGGATGGACGGACGGACAGGACAAACGCAATAGCTACCGATTTATGGTCGCTATCAGAATAGTTACCAAACGGTTCGCTAAAAACTAAGATTATTAAAAAATATGTTAATGATTAATAATTACAAAATTAATCAAATAACCAATGTTAAATTATCATTTCAATAAATAATGCAATTTAAAAAATAAAATTTAAAATTAAAGGAAAAATCATTTCAAAATTACGCAGTCTTTATGATGAATGTTGCTGAAGAACAATTTGATTGGCACTAATGTACCTTATCAGTTATCGAGTTCTGCAAATACAGCAGATTTGTCAGTCAAATTTTATATATTTTTTTTATCAAGTTATTAACACTGACAACAGATTTGTTTATTTGGGGACCGTGCAAGAAAAAGAAACTCTTGAAAATGTGCTGCGAACACACAAAAAATCACATTCCTTCAATGGATTAATCAATATTTAGCTTCAATAAGCAGATAAAGCCGAAGATGTATCGGAAAGATAAGATAAGAAAAACTTTTCAAGCGAAATGAAGATCCAATCGTAATAGAATTTCACTGAAGGTTAGGAAATTGCTATCAAGATATATTTACCGTATTTTCTTAATGGTTTACGTTGACAAGGAATACAGGAGTTATTATATATACATTATCAGCATATACTTATAATCTACACAGACAACAAATTTGAAATTGAAGAATCATTACTGTAATTTTTCCTGTTGTCTGTCTTATTTCAACGTCCCCGCAATTAAAAAAGGCATTAAGAATCATCTTCACAAGCTTTATTTATTTTTGTTTTGTTTTTATAGAAAAAAAAAATCTTTTACAGCTAACGTTATAACACCTAGGTTTTGTATATCTAGTAACAATGGACCAAACAAACTATTGTTCATCGTATGCAGTAACGAAAAACCAACGCGCCTACTAAATGTTAAAGTTTACCGTGCTGTTTCTTCTTGGTATCTTTGGAAATGAAATCTGTTGAGAAAACTTAATTCCATTTTATATAAACTAAGTGACCCTTACAAACTAAGATTAAGAAAAAGAAAAACAATATCAAAATGTGGAAATCAAATCGTTGGGCAACTAATCGCTCACCACAAAAGGCATTTGACCAGAAAGAAGAGGGAAAAAAAAATAAAAAAATAATTAAAAAAAAACAAACCTCTGTTAGGTCTAAACAAAATAAATCAATTCTAGTTTGCGAAAAGTCACTTTTAGTTTTTACGAATACATTACTTTTCCCTTCATACGCCTTTTCAGCCGGTGCTTACTGGATAGTCTTGGCTGAAGAGAACCTAATAAACTAAACAGCTGTCCTAGGGTCTTAGCTAGACTCAAAAAGGCTTCCTTTTATCGGGAATTCCATTTTTACTGAATTCTAGAGCCTAATTCTCTAAAACAAAATAGTGTTTTAAGAAGTAATAAGTGTTTCGTAAAAATAAAAAAATAAAAATAAGCTATGTTCAACAATTCGCTACGTATTGGCGCGAAACGTTCACAATTGTCCAAACCACCTATACGAGTAGCCGCCTAACACGTACACAATTTCAGTTAGATAACTACAACGCACAAAAACCGCTTCCAAAAAATGCACTGTTCCTATATCCCAATTAACAATGACTCAAAACTTATCAAAGCTCTCGTAAACCAATTTTTGCGTATTAGTTTTACACGAACAAATGATTTTGAAATCGAATCACTTTCTGTTAACATGAACGAAAATTCAATGAACTTTTGGCACTTAATTAATGATGAAGTACTTCTGCGTGTGCTGACATTATAAAGATACGTTTTAATAATGCTAAAAATTTTAACAATAACACCTTATTACTTTTAGTAAATGAAATCTTGTTTTAGTATAACAAGAAAGAAATCGTATTCTTGAAAAGATTACAAAATGCTTTATTTTGTTATGTCTGTCGACACTTGGGAAAACGGATGATGATACTTTCCGTACGTTTCCATTTATAGTATTTTCAAAAAAGGGTTTGCCAAATTCGGTCATTATGTAGCGATCGATTTTGTCTGGAACAAGCGTCACCAGTCATGACGTCATCAATTTGAACTCCAAGCAGTCAGTCCAAGATGGCATCGTTTTGTGATCGCATAAGCGTGACCAAAAAAGGACAAACTTTGTATAACCAAGCAAGGGGAATAGTGTGAAACGTTTCGTAACGGTAGAAAACACAAAAACCAGAATGTTTTCGTAATGTTTATAAGATTCAGTTACGGATTTTAGCAATAGATGGCGCTGTTACGTCCTGGAAACATCAATCCATAAGGAAATTACGTCATCAAAAGCTCTTCTTTCATGAACTGTAGTTTTACACGAAGAAATGATTTTACAAATCAAGTCACTTTCTATTAACATGAACGAAAATTCAAATCAACTTTTCTCACTCAACTAATGATGAAGTATTTCTGCGTGTGCTGACATTATAAAGATACGCTTTAATAAAGCTAAAAATTTCAGTAACACCTTATTACTTTCAGTAAATGAAATCTTGTTTTATGTATAACAAGAAAGAAATCATATTGTTGAAGAGATTACAAAATGCTGTAATTCCTTTGTTACGTCTGATGGCGTTTGGGAAAGGGATATTTTCTGTAAGTTTGCATGTAGTTAGGCAGAAACGCTGGAAAATATATGAAAAGTTTAAATTACAGAAACAACGGCTTAACGTGTATTAACATAGCACTCGACGTTTTCTTAACGACCTCCCTCTATTCTCTTTAAACCCTTTCTGGATAATCAGCCATTTCCATTATCACTAGTCTCATTAGAAAGAAGCTGTCACTGTTATTTTTCTGTCCTTGCTCAACTGGGACAGATGTAGAACAAATGGTAGCGAATTATGTTAATAGGAATAAATTCGAAAAACGTTGTCAACTTGATGTCACTTCACAACCAATCCAAGGTCTGCTTCTCTCTCAGACGAAAAATTTACTTGCGCGTGTTCCATTCTAGTAAATCGTACTGGCTTTAAATGTCAGTTACAAATATAATATTCTATCCCATATTAGTGAGCAGAGTAAAATTCATAAGGAGAGTACAGAAATTTTATTTTCCCTTCGGCTCACTATTGGCTGCAGTTTTTTGGTAAACAGTCGATCGTGACCCTCTGAAAAGAAAACATAAGTTTTACCACTGATTTTCAGCAACGAATGATTTTGCACTTTCTGTAGCACTCTCGGACAAAATTACGAGTGTGCAAAATTTTGATCTTGAACCATACTTTGCTTACATTTAACCCTAGCTACGGCTTCTAGTCCAATCACTGTGATAGCCCTGGTAATGTCAAAAGTAAGCACTAAATCATATCGACACAAGATAAGGTAAAGTGCTGAAACTTCATTAGTGGGTCAGAGGTGTACTGATGAATTATTATGTGACCTCCGTTGGTTCACCAAACGACTTATCCGGACGAGCGTTAGAACTAGAAGTTGCCGGAAGATTGATAACACTACATGTGCTTGCTTTTGTTAAACAATTAACTTCATGTTATAAACTAACTGTTAATGAAAAGTTTGAATTTCAGTTTCATGTTTAATCTTCTCGTGTTATATATTGCAATGATTTTTACTAATTATATATTCTAATTTATCTGTTTATAATACTCCTATTTATACATTGTATATTCTTAGTTATCTTACTGTTTGTAATTGTAATAATCTTTAATCAGTATTTATTTTATCATCAATTATACATATATTCTAATTTTTACTGTTTCTTATTTAATTCCGTTATTTTATTCAAATTTTCCGTTGAAATTTTCTTTTCCCTGATTCGTTATTATTAAAAAGACAGTTAAAAGTCAGTTAAATTCCCCATATAATTTAAATTCCCCAATCAATTTGTAAAGCACGCCAACCAATCACTGCGCTGTAAATATCCTCTTTAAACCCCTGCATCACGTGAATAAAGGAGTTCTTGCTAGATCTTACTATTAGTCGATTTCAGTCTCGATTTACCGAATCAGTGGCCACAAACATTCACTACAATATTCTTGATGAAGATAAACTGAAAATACTCCTTAAAGGATGGTTGTAACTAGATATTACAGCCAACATTAGAAAAGGAAGTCAGGCTGTAAAACCAGTACGTATCCTCCATTAGGTTTTGAACCAGTGAACATATCTTAAAACATGGCATGTAACTATCGATTGTCTTTTTTGCGTTCGAAAATTCTTGTGAATCCCAATAAAGAAATTTGAAAAATGGAACAATGATAGAAATGCACAATTCGTTTGCTTTCACGCCTTTGAGTCATCATCGACGGAAATCCGGAACAGCTGTTTCGTCCTTACTAGGACTCATCAGCCAGATTTAGACTCGATGTTCAAACTCAGAACACGTGAGTATCTGTGGATCCTTCTCCCACTCTCGGAAGTGGGACCCCGCAAAAGCAAACAACAAAGAAAAATCGCCGTGACCAGTACAGTGTTATTACCTTAACCTGCTAAGCGCTGGGCATAAAAGGCATTTAATAAAACGCATAATATGTAAGAAGGTTTAAGGTAAATTTATATAATTTTTCATGTTGTATTTAATGCCCTTTAAACCTTCCTACACAATAAAGAAATTTGAACAAGAAAAAGTTACCATAAAAACATTAGGAAAAAAACCAAGTGAATATAATTTTGTGCATTAGATATATAGCAAGTGAATATAATTGTGTGTTATAAATTTAAGCATAAATTTAAGGGAGAACCATAACAATTAAAAAAAAAAAAAAGAAAGTTCATTAACGTAAGGAAAAAAAAAAGTAGATATTTCGGATTCGAACCACCAACCTTCAGTATGTGAGTCCGAAACCTTAAGCATCAAACTATAATTGAAATGAGATGATTGTATTTCTGACATTTAAGCTAATAGAGAAAATCCAATGAAAACATTGCCAAATATCTCGAACTTGGGGGGGGGGGGCATTGGCCTCTGAAAGTATCCCTTCCTACAGTGTTTGGGCCTCTGAACACGATGGTGAAATCCGTTTGTCGATCCGACCTTCCGTTCGGGAGTTGTTAAGGGTGGACAGACACGGACGGACGGACAGGACAAACGCAGTAGAAACCGATTTTGGTCGCCATCACAATAGCTTCCAAATGGGTCGCTAAAAATAACAAAGAATTTCTATAGATGTCCTACAATGATAAGTGAATGCTGATATCTTCTAAGACAATTTTGTTTCCGAGGATTTTGGTCAGCTTAATAGTTTGCAAATTTGATAAATTTTCAGCAAGTGTAAGAAATCAGAAGAAAGCTTGTATACAGAGGTTAATGAAAAATTAAAAACAGTGCATGTTAAAGAAAGTTGACTAAGTTACTTCAGGAACGTAATGTTTATATAACAATCGTTCATGACGTTCTTAAGTATATTTTGTTTTGGTCTTAAAAGTTTGCAAAGTAAAGCCAGAGTAGTTCAACATTTGTATCTATAGCAAATATAAAGGATCGAGTCTTTAACAATAAATATTTGCAAGGAACCAAAACTACACAGCTTCAAATATTTACGTTTCTAAATATAGGTTTAGTATGTACAGGAATGTTAACGTTAATTGAAAACTCTGTAGCAAAACAAAGTTGAGTAATCTCTTCAAATACAATTATTTTTTTTTTTGTCTTTATTAGTAAATTGCTTATGAAGAATTGAAAAAAAGAAGTTAAAACCTGATTTAATCAAAAGAAGTCGAGTTGTTTCATGATCTTTTGTCAAAGGTCATTAATCACCCAAACAAAAGAAAACCGGGTTAGAGAGTGTTTGTAAAAGGAAGAGCGAGTCAATATTAAGCAAGTCCCCGATGCTAGAACTTAAGAACACAATGAGGAGGAAAACAAAAAGAGGTTTTGGTTTGTTATCATTCGTCACAAAGTGACAGGCCAAGACACAGGAGGAACGGAAGAAAAACAAATCATTTTAGTCTTCTAACAATGGGATATTCTGAAAAGTAGATCTATTAATTACAAAAATACTAATGATAAAAGAAAAAAAAATTAACAAAAACGCCCGACCAATTTACATAATACTGTTCAGAAATGTGTTGTATTTGAAATTCTTTAATCCTTTAATACCAAATATCTTCCTTTACTTACACCACAATATTTCGAAGGCCTAAAACCGGCCTTCTTTTTCAAGCTTTACATCTTAAATGGGAAAAGAAAAAACATCACCTCTTCTTCTAAAACTAAAACAAATTACAATCAAGAAATTTGGAATTCTAAACATATATAAAAGGTGAAATGTCCGTAATGCGCGAAGTATTGTTACGAATAATTTATTTTATTTTTAGTTTGGGAAGAAGAGGTGTTTGTTTTCTTTTCCCATTTAAGATGTAAAGCTTGAAAAAGAAGGCTGGTTAGGCCTTCGAAATATTGTGGTGTAAGTAAAGGAAGATTTGTGGTATTAAAGGATTAAAGAATTTTATAATGTTACTTTATTTATGAAGTATTGTAATTGACTTGATATTCATATACACTTTAAGTATATGCACACTTAAAGTGTGCAGTTATACTCGAAGGAAAGCTACCTTGATAATTCAAAAATAGCTACAGAATGAGTTCGTGTATTAAAGATATATAAGAGAAACAACAATTAATATAAATTATCATATAATATGCGATATTGAATTTATAAGGATTGTTTTTTTGTTTTGTTTGGGTTTTTTTTTTTCCCTAAAAATAAAGAGATTTCTTCTATACTATTAGCCTTAACAATACGAGGAATATTTAAAATACATACTTTACTTTCGAAAAGTTAGCAATGCAAGAGAGATCTCGCTTTCTGATTAATTCTACTGTATTATTATTATGCGGTATTCGTCTGTTTCTCTTATTAATCACTAGGCGGGTACCGTCGCTTCGCTCCGAACCCTTGCATAAGTAGCATAAAAAAAAAAACAAACCTTCATTTTTTTAGCAAATTAATATTGAGATCGGAAAATATGCCAGTTCCCACCCCTTTGTGGCCTTCTCCGGATAACTCAGATTTATTGCGGGTTGGCTCCATACACCTGGGGTTGCCGCCACACACTTCATGGTCATTTTAAAGCGAAAATATAAATCCTCTTTATTCTCTATCCCGTGGGAATTTCGAAAAATCGACCTAATTCCTTGTCTACATCATAAAGGGAACCTCTGTGCAACATTTCAGCTTTCTAGGTCTAATGGTTGGGGCTGGGCGTTGGTGAGTGAGTCAGTCAGGACTTTTCTTTTTATAGAGGTAGATTATAAATTAATATAAGAATTGCAAGCTCCAGTTCAAGTTGCTGCAAACTGTTACATGCTACCGTAGCAAAACACTACAGAATTTCATTATTCTTATCATTCCAAAAATGCATGTTGCTTAATCCGATTACAGTATTTTTCTTAATCAATTTCCTCGCTTCTACCCACGGACTACTTCGCTTCGCGGAGCTATACAACTTTTAACAGTTGATATTATCAAGGCAAGCGTAAAGTGCTTCTTAACAGTATTTAATTAGGCACTTTTATAAAATGTAGATCTTAATAAAATTCCTCATCCGAAATAAAATATAAATAAAAAAAAAATCAATGGAGGAGAAATGATTATTAGGAATTAAATATTTTTAGTAACAATTCCGGACATAGCGTCAGGGACAAAATCCTTACATACAGACAATGAATATACAGGGTGTTTCAAAAATACACGGCATAATTTCAGGTATGTATTTCCCACATGTAGACAATCAAAATAGTTCATTACAACATATGTCCGGAAATGCTTCATTTCCGAGTTATGGCCTTCACAACATTGAAAATCACCGGAACGTTTTTCGTATTTACAGATGAAGCACAGTTCACACGAGATGGCATAACAAATTTCCACAATCAGCATGTATGGGCGTATGAAAACCCAAATGCAACTGTTGTATCTCATCACCAGGTGCGGTTCTCCCTCAACATGTGGGCCGGTATCATTGGTGATCGATTAGTTGGACCCCATGTACTTGTAAACAGACTTACGGGGCAGGCGTACACAAACTTCCTGGAAAACACCATACCTCATGTTTATGACGACACTCCACTGATCGATCGTCAGCACGCTCACTTCTTGCATGACGGCGCTCCTGCACACTTCAGTCGTACGGCTCGCCGGTACTTGGATCGAACGTTTCCTGATCGATGGATAGGTAGAGGTGGCCCAATTGCTTGGCCTCCACGCTCACCTGATCTGAACCCTCTCGATTTCTACTTGTGGGGCCATTTAAAATCATTGGTTTATTCGTCTCCGGTGCCTGATTTGGAATCCCTTCGGAATCGAATTGTGGCACGTTCTGAGGACATACGCAACATTCCTGGAGTGTGGGATCGTGTTCGCAGGTCATTGAGACATCGATGTGAGGTCTGTATTCAAGCAGGAGGTGGTCATTTTGAACATCTTCTGTAATGGCAACGACCGGCGGAACGAAAAACGTTCCGGTGATTTTCAATGTTGTGAAGGCCATAACTCGGAAATGAAGCATTTCCGGACATATGTTGTAATGAACTATTTTGATTGTCTACATGTGGGAAATACATACCTGAAATTATGCCGTGTATTTTTGAAACACCCTGTATATGTATTACGAAATAGGTAAGTAGAGAGGGTTAATCGGATGAGGAAGGATTTTCGTGTTTATGGAATAATATCATGCTCTAATTATTTAATTCATCCTTCCTTCCAAATATAAACGTAAGTTTACAAATACATTGTGTAAGAGACTGTAGAAGCGATAATGAGAATAAATAAAAATAAATAAATAAATAAATAAATAAATAAATAAATAAATAAATAAA
>JAFIDM010001028.1:60830469-60854452 GCA_023159025.1 Thereuonema tuberculata
CCCCCCCCCCCCCTATTTATGCCTTAATTTCTTTTCAGTAACATTATCCCCCATTCTCCTTTCGCTGTACGTCTGCTTATCAATATTTGTCTTGATGAGATTCACAACGAGCTATCTTTACTTGATAACCGGAAGAAGTTTCGTTCAAGAAACTCAACGCATATTATCACTAACAACGACAAATTCAATTCCAAGTAATGGGGACTGTGATCGAAGTGAGGGCTTTGTAATAGCAACGTCAGGATAAAAAAATAAGAACAATTATTGATTACTTCAACTTTTCAGAGAGCTGATATCACTGCCTGAGTCAGGCGATCTATTGATATTCGTACGAGACGGTTGTGAAACATTCAGAGATGATTCAAGTGAGACAATTACAAAAGACAACAATATTTCTTCATATTTCAACCCTGAAAACAAGAATTAGTCACGATGTTGTCCCTAGGCTTATATCTTAACTGCATTCATTAAATAAAGCGTAACTGTTAATAGAAGGAAAAAACAGTAAAATTAGACATTCCGTCCTCAAGAATATACAGGAATAATAATCCCTTCCGGAAGAAAAAAGAAAGCCCAGAGCTCTGAGCGTCGTATTACTGTGAGGTATGGGTGTATAAGTCTGCATTGCAGTAGCATATTTGATTCATTACGTTATGTACAAGAAAATAAAATTAATAAACAAGAAGTTGCTGAACGAAGTTAAACCTTGTTATCGTTAAAATGTTGAAGTATTTTATTTTTTTTTCTATTATTATTACAATATCTGCTGAAGACAAATAATATCTTCAAATTTTCAAATAATGTTTTTCCTCTTAAAGCGTTTCCGGTCACCTTCGCGCGCAGAATTCTCCACACGCGGTAAAATTCTCAAATACAAAAGTTAAAACTTTAGAAGACCCGTTCACCAACTCAAACGTTATTACGGAGTGACAAAGGCATGGTTACACAAATCCACGCTATGTTTGTATAAAGTCCTAAAGAAAAAAGGCTAAAGCAGCAATAGTATAAAAATACACACAATGCTGGTCAAAAATATTTCATACTAGCGGTACCCGGCATGCGTTGCAATGCCACTCAAAGAAAGAAAGTGTTTATGTTTTAATTCTGTTTATTGAAGTGCTTTTGGATACACAATATTTTTTGTTTTTCCGTCTGGTGCATACACGAATAAATCAGAAGGTTTTCCGACGCGTAAGCAGGCAACATACAGCTGTCCATGTGTGAAACATGGATTTTCCAAATTTAGTCCACACCACTTGTAGCGATTGTCCCTGTGCTTAGTTGATGGTCATTGCAAATGCGAGTCGCACCGGAAACTGCAAACGTTGAAACCGGAAATACACTCATTTGTTGAAACGACTTGCGCATCAGATATTGTAAAATGGTTCTACTTATTCAGAAACCTTCGTGCGCACAACAACTCACCAAAGTTTTAGCGCAATCTGATGAATGGTATAGGAACGCATGCGGGACAAACAAACAAACAGAAATAAGAACGCATACGGGACAAAAATAATAGATTTTTATATATTAAGATTATTATTATTTTCCTGACATAAAATCACAAAAAAAAACTAACCGATTTAAAAAAAAAAAAAAAAAAGTGCCCTTGTAAAAATTTCATTGAAAATTTTTATCCAGCGTCAGACCATTAAGGCAGCAATGTACATCTTTTGACGGTTTACAGACTAGTTATCAAAAAACAGATTATCTATTTCAGTAGCTTTTTTTTAAAAAAAAAAAAAAATGTTATTTTAGTTTGCAGTGGAATATTTAACAACCAGATGCTCCGACAAGGCGGAATCCTAATCCTTCTTCCGGTTTGTACCAATGTATCAGGTAACAGTAGTCGTTCCGTGGCATTTTTAGTGAGCAAAGGAAGTAAGAATGAGTCACCTGCTAAAAAACAGAACAAGAGTCAGTGAAGCAGCTATTTATTCATTTACGTTTGGTGTACATAAGAGGGGACCGTGAACATCCTGGACAGTCCAGGAAATACGTTATTCGCATCTAAGTGGCAAATTGTCTCCTTAGCTGTAGCAGCAGCATCCGAGGCAGGGAGGGACACTATCACACCCGAATTTCAATTGGGAAAGACAGGACTTACCAAAGCTCAACACTATACTCATATGGGAAGACATAGGAAAAATTTATGTATATGTACTGATTATATAATACTTCATTACACTTTTATTTATATATATATTATTTCCAGACTGAATATTATATTACTTGAGACATTTTTTATCTTTTAATAATTTTAATAAATTGAGATGTTGGGTTTCCAAAGCTCTTCTGAGGCAGCTGTTTCACGCTTTTTGGAGCTCACCAACCACTACACTTTGTACGGCTTTAAACAATTTCAACTTATCTTTGAAAGTCAAATTTCTAGCTGTGAAGTTTAAAGCAAAACTGAAAAACGTTGTTGCTGTTAATTTTTAAGCCATATTATCCAACCCTTCTAAATCAACCAACCATGGCCTTCACAAACTGTGTACATGAATGTCAAGATAGAACCAGACTGATTCAGTTTAATAAATCAGCTCAAGTTTTATTGTTGTTTGCGATCTTCGTGTCCGAAGGTCTGTGTTCTATGAATCTCTAGTGTTCATCTAGATCAGGGGTCTCCAAACTATGGCCCGCGAGGCCCACTCATCCGGCCCTTGGAGACTTTTTTGTCTACGGAAAAATTACGGAAATATACGTGTATCCTGCATATCCTAGTGATTCCCACTAATACAGGTGTTCATGTGTACTGTGTCTCAATGTGTTATTAAATAATAACTGAATAAAATAATATTAAATAAATATTTAATAACAACATCCATGTTTTTGATTCTTTTTTATTTGGACCTCGAGTGTGTAGTCGGCCCCCGAACTGTAGTTTGATAGGTAATGCGGCCCTTAGGCTCAAAGGTTTGGAGACCCCTGATCTAGATGATGCTAGAAGAATCCATAGAATTTCAAGGGAAAGATACTGAGGTGGTTTCCCGTTACCTTCCTCAGGAAATCATTAAGGAATGAATTCAGACCGGAAGAGAAAGAAGAAGCAAACAAACACAGGAAAGATATTTTCATAAACAGCCATGCCTACGCCGGGATTTGAACCCAGGTGCCGATGTATCTGCCTCATACGAGGCCGTCGCCTTGCGCACAAGACCAAGCCAGCTCATGTTACATACCCAATAAACAATAAACATTATCACCATATAACAGATCGAATGTGTATCAAAATTAGTAAGAAAATTGGTTTTCTTAGCTCTGGCATTCTACTAAATAAGCACAATCTCATCTTCTTACAAAGGCACCTCCACGACAAAACTAAATACAAATAACATTAATATTTACCCTCAAAGCACTATAAATCTTGTTAATTCGGTTGCTTTCTTATTACCTCTTTATTTCTTTCTGATACGGTGACTACTTAATGAAGCGAACCTAAACCTAAACTTCGGTCAAAGACATTCAAAAAGGCTTATTTCTTAACTAGTCTAAAATTCAAACAAAAATTCCATTTTCGATCGCTGCACACTCGGAGAACGAACTAATAGTGAAGCTAATAATGCGTATCGTTTCTCAGCGACGAAAAAAAAAACTTATTTTCAAGGCAGTCAAGGACAGCAAATGATTTAAATTATGTGAACAAGTTGCGGACTCGAGTTTGCGATGTAATACGTAATCACGATATATTAAATAAAATATAAAAAAACTTATTCAGAATTTTAAAAATATTTTTGTAGCCCTTGATTGAATTTTCATCTTTTGAATTACTCATATTGAATTTGAAGTTAAATTTACAAATTTATTTATTTATTTCCAAAGCAAAACGCCGACCTCGTGAAATTTAAAAATTTGGGGTTGAAAATAAATAAATTTTCAGAAAAAAAATGAAGAGGATTATTTGCAATTTTTGTATAGTGTAACGATTTACTATAAACATCATTATTAATCCAATCTGAAGCCATTTCAATAAATGCCTGTAGAGTCTTACATTAAATTATGTACATGAAATTGAAGAATTCAATAAAACCAGCACAATAGCCCGACATCATCGAACGATGTCCAATTATCCGACATTCCGGACTATTGGGAGATTTTATTTATTTTTTAACTTGTATTTAGTAATGCAATCAGCAAAGTGACTATCCTTATTTATAACAATGGATTTGAAGGTTCCTTCGTCTTTGGATAGGTTCAAGTATTTGAAATATAAATCAGAATTAGCGTAGGAATTATTATAATAATGATCGATAATCAATAGCAATAATCCCCCAATAAATGAATATCAGAACTGCCAAGTTCAGTAAACTCATATTTATGCGATTGTTGATCCCTTGTTGCCAGCGTCTTACTTAAAGTTTATATTACAATTTACAAATCTTACTAAATCTCCCTATCCTTACGATGATACAGATAAGTACCGTAACGTAGGCGATGTTCTTCTGTCTCTTCTTCAGTTTGGTGTGTCGAGAAGCAAACCGAGTTTGCAATTTTAGAAAAGAATTTACAGCCCAGTGCTGGTCCCTGTATACCAAATGTATTATGTCTTACAAGGAGACGTCATACCCTGTATCTTTCAAATGTGAGTGCCCTTTTGTGAGATGAAAGTACACATGAAATACTTCCAATATATATAAAAGACAAAGCACTTATCAAACTGCTTTCAGATAATCGAGAAGTTCACTTTTATTCTGTTTTAACAGTAAAACGATATTTCGTGTTAGAACAAGCCTTACAAGAAATCAACAGTAAAGTATTTCACGAAGCAGATACAGCAATTTGCAACGTTATGTGATGCCACAATCAAAATAGTCCCAAATTCAAAGCTTGCAACGGAGCTATTATTAATGGATTATAGCAACTGAAGATTTCTTTGCATTTGAAATACATTTATATATTATATTTCTTTAATTATATAATGAACCTTCAATTTTTCCCCCACTCAGTTAATTTTAAAACAGTCAAAGGCTAGGACGCGGAATATACGTTTTTTAAATAACTCTTCTTTTAAACAAAAAATGATAGA
Organism: Thereuonema tuberculata; assembly: GCA_023159025.1. Taxonomy (NCBI): domain Eukaryota; kingdom Metazoa; phylum Arthropoda; class Chilopoda; order Scutigeromorpha; family Scutigeridae; genus Thereuonema; species Thereuonema tuberculata. The sequence goes on from JAFIDM010001028.1 coordinate 60,835,496, forward strand.
TAAATATAAATAATCTCTGACATACTGAAGTGCTATAAATGATCTACTGAATATATTTGATAAATATAAATAATCACTTAGTACAAACGTTTACATAATGGCTTTCTCCGGCAAAAAAACATATCAATTTTCTAATATAAGTTTACTGTATTATTGATTACTTAATCTTAAATTTAGATCAATAGTCTTATCAAACGATAAAAAGTACACTTTATATTGACCTTTAGACAATAATTAGGAAATGCCTTTATGTCATTTCTTTAAAGAAATTGAATTACATCTTATATTCACCAAATTAAATTAAATTATAAAAATCTTTTTTTCTTCTTCAATCTCAATTAATTTCCCTCTCTAGTACGATCCATTTTTTTTTTTTTTTTTAATGTATCATAACTTTACCTCCGTACACTTTCATATTAAATATCTACAGTATAAATAATTTTTCCCTTCTCTTTCCTTACTGTGTTCGTAAACTTTTTGTCAACAATTTTCATATCAGAATATTTCGTGTGCAACGACTCTTGCATCTCGAACAGAGGCTCCTACTTCGGAAATCACTTCCAATGTTGTATTTTTATCACGAATCTCTACACCACCCAACCAAATAAAAAATACATGATGATAAAAGTTCATGTATCTTTGATGATGCTCAGCAGAGAAGTAATTGATGAACATAAAGTGTTCGCTGCATCATTTATATGACAAAAAGATATTAACAAAACCTACATCTAAGGCCATTATTATAATTGTACAGTTTACTTTCTGCTCTACATTATCTAGCGAACCCAGATCACACGGGCAAGTTCTGTACTCTCACATAACCTGCAATGCTATCTTATCGCAACGCTGGGAGTACACCTAGGCCTTCAGTAAAAGATACGTTTTGAATCAATAATTTTATTTATTTTTTTATAATGGCAGTATTACTTGATAATCTGTACAAATACAAATTTTGCAGCTTTTGTCCTCTTACGTAGATTTATCATTCTGTTACTGAGATTAAAACATAAAAAAATATCCTTATTCAATTGGGGACCACAGTGGAGGTTTACTGTATTGTGTTGTTTAAATGTTTTAACAATTTTAGATAGCATACAACACTCTAATGTGACTGAGCTAATTGCATTTGTTCTGTTAATATTATTTTTCTTCTTATCTATTCCAATTCCTGATAAGATTTTACTGATAGCTAAACATATGGCGTTTTATAACTGGCGCGTGTCAGAAATTAGGAATTTTTTTGTGTTTCTTTTTATAGTCATAAACTAAAGACTGGTAATGAAACATATGGAGAATGTTATTTTAACATTCATAGAGAAGTCTGAACTAAAAAACAAAAAATGCTTCATTATTTTTATTGAATAAAATTTTGATGTTGCCATGGCAACGTACTAATAGTTTAATTCAATCGAAGGGATTCATAAGTTTCTTCCAATTGTTTGATTTATCGTTACGAAAACACAGTTATACAAGATAATTTTCGAAGTTCAATGCTAAGTGACTGAATTCAGTCATTAATATTTTATTCGTCCAATGAAATTACTTTTAATTTGAACAAATAATTTTGGCTGAAACTCAATCAAAATTAAGCCATGAAAACAAAAGGTACACGTTGACGCTTTCTGCAATGGACGTTTCTTCCAAGTTCACTGCTTGGACGTCTATCGTTCATGACGTTAGTGGGATTATATATCTATTATGATTATTATTAAAAAAAAAGAATCAGTAAGGTTATTTTCACTAGCAACGTTAGTTGCTCTAAGCTTCATTATGCTGTCACCAAAATTGTAATTAATTACGGTATTACAGTCAGTTATGAAGTTCGCCTGTTCATAAATCATTGTAGTAGCACTGCTGTGAATCTGATCGACTTAATATTCTTCATAACCTGAGGAACTCAATCAGAGACAACGAAGATTCAGGAAGAGACTTGTTTAAAAGGATTATGTATGAGACACGACTTCCTATCACTAGTCATTTCAATATCATTAGTCGACAGCAATGTCGTATCTTAGCCAAAGTGAAAGAGAAAAAAACCGAAACTACATTTCCACGAAATTTCTCCTGATTAAAAAAAATTATTTGTATTTTGAAATCTATTTATTCATAATCTTAAAATAACTTACAGTATTTAATTATATTAATAAATGTTATCATTATAAAATCTCATCGTACGTACAATTATTTGAGCTTTCGGTCAATGTACAAGCAATTTATTGTATAAAACCTTTATATAAATCTTAGTGAAACTATATGAATTTTATGTAAAATTATGTGAATGGGAAAATTGTATTACTAATTAAAAATTATTTTGATATAAAATGTTAAGAGCGTTTCCTTTCAAAAAATGTTGACATATAATATATAATAAAGCAACAAGTTTTACGAAATTACAGTTTAAATTCTCCGAACTCTAAGGAAAGCTCCCCAATTACCCATCTTTTCAAATGGCTGATAATAAGACGCTTTCTGTAGTAAAGGTCTTGTCTGCTTGAGTGCCTTCCTGGTCTTCTGCTAATCAGTTTGTTTTTCTCTGGTATAGACGTGACTTGCATTTGACTGATTGTTGTCAAAACTGATTCATTTTATGTCTCTTTCAAATTTGTCTTTCTCATGGGGCATATTAGATATCGTCATCCCTTCTTAAGATTTTAATCTTTCCGTAAACGGCGGGAAAATGCTCTGCCCACGATTTTCATCCAAGGCCAGCTTAAATATTTTATAGCACTGTTTATGTTTCTTGTTATGTACAGTAGAACCACGTAACCTTCACGCAAACTGTAGCCGTAGTTTAGCCTTTTCGGTTCCGCAAAATGTCGGCTAGCAACTACAAAGGGATGTGGGTTTGATCTAATATTGGTAATGCCCTTTAATACAGGTACAGGTAAAAATGATTAGAATAATAGTAAAAAAAAAAAAGCTTGTATACAATATCCGTCCATCCATCTGTGATAGAGGCAACTCAAACGCTATCTGTTATATAAATCTGAAGCTTAAGTAGATAGTTTAGATTCATGTAATGTCTGATCAAATCCCTGGGGATTTCGATACGAATCGAACCAACGGTCAAATACGTTAACAGTTCAATTCCAATAATATCTGAAAAGAAACTGGATTTCGTTCCCTGTACTACATTATTCTCTTCTATAACAAGGAGAGGACATAGCCAGTATAGCAAGGATTTTGATGTCCTTTTGGGAAATGAAGTACTTCAAAAAAATGTAGATAACTTTAGGGGCCAACCCTCCACGGATTTCAAGATATCTTAAATCTTTTAAACGTTTACTTTTACTTCTCAATGCTAGTTAGCCTTCACCGTAGTTTTTATATTTCCTACAATCTCAATTTATTTTCTGTCGTGGAGAAACTTACTTACAGTCTCAATTGCGGGTTTTCGAAAGTTGGCCTACCAACTATATCTTGTTTAAGGGTCAACATTAGTTAAGTGATTCTATGGATGAAGTGAAAAGGACAAAAATCTGAAATAGAGGAATGACGTAGAAAAATGTGATTTTTCTCAAAGTCTGTTAATTCATCCCTACACTGTTTTTATTATTATTCTAGCAATTTCGATTTTTGGAACAAAACAAAATCGTTCCACCAATGCATTATTAAATATACTAGGTCATCCCCCTGTCTCCCCCTGGTAAGTATGAGATAATCCAAGAAGAATCGATTCCAAGCGGTTTTAGCAAAAAGTGATATTTTATTCCTTTTTGAATGAACTCATTATTTGATAGCGCGCAAACAAATAAGAGTAAAAGTACGATTGGATATTAGGGGACCAGCAGTAGTCCAATGGTTAGCGTTCATGACTGCGAGGACGAAGGTTCTCGGTTCGAATCCCATGCAAGGCGAAAAAAAAAAAAAGAAAATTTTATAATCTGACTTTCTCAGCAAGGGAAACTAATAATTACAATTGCGCCAGACAGACAGAGAAATAAAACATTTTAATAATAATCTATAGATTCTGACATTAATGAAAGTATCTTAAATATTTTTTTAAATTAATCTTATGGCGATTTGAACATGATTCTGTATCTATTTTTAATATCTTCGGTAAATACAGGATTGTGTAATTAAAGTGAAGATTCTTTGACGTGGTCGTGTCAGTTAACAGCGCAATTAAAGGCAGAGGCAGGAAGGAAGTTATTCGCGCATTATCATGTCATCCGCTCACCATTATACAACGAATATAATTTACCTGTTTAGCCACATTATTGTTATTATTTATTTCTACTTCTTTGATGATACTGAATGTTTTTTTTCTTCGTTTCGTACAGTCCGTTTTCATTTAGTTCAAAGACAATTTTTCAAAGTCGTCACAGAATTCCTTCACGAAAACCTATTATTACTTTTTTTTTTCTTTTTTTTTTGTTCAGAAGCGCTTTGGGTTTATTTAGTGGCTTTAGTTTCCTGTTGAAGTTCAGTCCGACTGCCTTTCTGAAGGTCGGACGTTTCATAACCATTGAAAACTTGTTCCGTGTGACAAACTGCAGTTTGACCACGTATTTGCTAGAGGATATCTACGATTCATCCGCAAGAAAAACTAGGAAATCAGAAGGAGTTACACGACAGAAAATAGCCGTAACCAATACGCGTTTTTCAAGCGAGTATTGACGAAATGGGTCACATTGTTATTGTTTCTGTAAGAATTTTAAATCCATAAACGTAAATTCAATTTTTGAATAGTTAATACAGAAATGTCGGTGATTCTTTCGAAATACCCATTACGTAGAGAAATTCTCAATTTTTATCTACAAATGATATATTCGTGACCTTGAGGACTTGGATCTGCTGCCACAGTGACCAAGGAAGGTTCTGAAAGACCGGTCTTTTAAACAGATGGCCTTAAACCTGTTTGACTGAACTCAATAGTTTAAATTTAACTTAAGTTTTGATAAACAACTATGGTTCTTCACAGGAATATAGAAATCTAAATTAAAAATATGAATTTTCCCATTTGACAAATTATAACGGTACCATGTTGGTGCCTTGAGGAATTCGTTATTTTCGTTGCAGTATAACAATTTTGTAAATCATTTACCGTGCAATAGTAATAATAATAATGAAAAACAGAAAAAAAATATAGAAATGCACAAATTCGTTTGCTTTCACGCCAATTATAATAATAATAATAATAATAATTTGTGCTCATTATCAAAGTAAGCGTTGGATTAATTTAAGATTTGTGTAAAAACAACATGTTTTTGCTAAAAATAAAATTAAGATCATTTCAAAGATTGAAAGATTTTCCAAACATTTATATTTTATTTTAGGAGTTCTTTTAGATCTCATTATTCCCCCCATAAGAATGATTATCAGAGAAAGGAAGCATTTCTTAAAAGACTACAGATCTTACACATGGGAAACACAACAGGTCATTGGATAATCTAGTATCACCTATCTTTAAATATAAGATAGTCTAAGTTAAACTCGGCTGTAATGGAATTCAAGGTTCTGAAGAAAAACACTCGTTATAACTGTTACTCAATACTTCTATCATATGACTACGCACACAGATGCACCATGTACTTATTGTTTAATTCATTATTGTTCTCTTTTCCATAACAGTTTTGAAAAAAAGAAAGAAAAAAGTAGTAAAAAATTCAATCGCAAGATTTGAAATTACATCGAATTCTTCATTTCAATTGAACCGGTAATATGTATATAGATTTCTCTCTTCACAATATTCAATCGCTGCACGATATATTAGCTTCGCTCAAAACTTTTTGTGAATCTCATACAATGAACGCTTTAACCGCGAAACTGTTACACATTGTTTTTTACCAACTCTGTTCAGTTAACTCGCAATAGCAGAGATCTCGTTATAACAGAGTTCGACTACATACATTCTTGCTATCGTAAATGATTATAAAACAAATCTCCAAACAAACTATTTAAATAGATCAAAGATTCAATTACTAAAATCATTCTAGAACACTTCAATATATTGTATTAGTGTTTGTGGGAGAGATTTTTAGGAGCGAAGAAGCAACGAGTCAAGTTTGGAACTGAACTGAATTCATTTATTAAACCGAAAACATGGGTTTTTATAGATTTTACAAAGTTGGATTTCATTGGATAAGTAATTAAAAATATAAATCATGATTGGCTAAAAACATAACGAACTTAAATTAACTAATTAAACATCTGTAACGGAAAAGAATTTAAAAATAAACAGAACAGCAATAATTAGGAAACAGAAAATGAATGATTTAAAATAAATAACGGTAAAGACTAAAATGAATAAAATACAGATATATATAGAGATAAATACAAATAAATGATTTCTAAAAATATTTACATATAAACTGTTACAATATAGTGAATTTGATGCTTTAAAAGTTAATATTTAAATATACAGAATATAGGACAATCTGTTTGGAGCACGCGTCTTTCGTTCAATTAAAAGCGGCACTGGTAAAAAGCCAATATTGGACCTTCTCTTGTAGCTCAAGTGCAAATGATCATAAAGGAGAAACAGTGACAGCTTCTGTTTTCACCCTGGTTTCGTTCCATGATAGCCTTACGAGGACGTTGCCGGTGTTTATTTATTTTGGGAAAGGAAGAAGAGGAAGGAAAAAAAAAAAAAAAGTTACAGCAAATATGTAGTTCAAGTCTAATGACATTTAAAACTGCCAACACATTGGAGTGAGGGTAGAAGGGTCGTAATGGAGATCAAACGAAGCCCCCGAAAACCCGGTTTTTCAAACAGCAGTCCTATTTCCGAATTTCTCGACCGAATATTTTTATTAAAAAAGTTACATTAAAGGATGATATTGAAGTCTACGAAAGTTTAAGAGATTACATAAGAAAGAAAATGTCAATTAAATGCACACTTAATTTTTTTTTTTCATAAAAATTTAATAGTTGGTGTGGCAACTTTCGAAGGAGCAAAGGATAAGCACATGCACCAAAAAAAAATGCTAAATAAATAAAGTTGATAGCATATTTTTATCACAAAACTTGCTAATTTATTGTAACAATGATAACGGTTACGGGGATTAAGATCCTCACCCTATGCTGGCCAAACCTATACCAAAAAAATCAACAAATGTCCTACACCGAGTAACATCCATCTAATATTAAAGTTTCAGCGTTCTGAGACAAATAGTTCTCAGATATCACAATTCTGACGCTTTAACTAACGTATTTTCATGATGTGGTTTTTATTGGTCTCTTACTTCCCATCTACGGGTTCGATACGTATCAAAATCAATAGGGATTTTTTGAGCAACCAATCATTTTTCGTTTCAACTTCCTAAGATAAATAGTATTTGATTATCGTAATCGCAGACTAATATTTGTAATCTAAAATCCTTTTTATAAAAGAGGTAACACTAGAGGTAAAACCCTCTATAGTAACTACACTTACGAGGAGGATATAAAAATCTACTTCATGAATTTAAGTCAATAACTAAGAACTATTATGTTGAAAGATTACGTTTTATCTTCAATTCTACCTATTTCTGACTTAATTTTCTCTTCTAGCAAACGGCCAAGTTAAGAACAATAATTCAGAATCATTCGATAAGAAAAAAAAAATATAAGATCCGATTGCGTCCATCCTTCCTAGATGTTTATCTTCAAAATCACTGCACAGCACCTGTACAGCTTCAAGCAATTGTTAAACATACAGTTTTCGGGCAAGCAACCAAATCTCTGTGTATAATGGATGTTGTTAGCATACCAGTGGAACTTAAAAGATGTTTAATTTCCCGGGAGAAATTGTACTCTGTTTCTTTACAATTACATTGATAATAAGTATGTCAAAAACGAAATGCCATCAGTTCTATAGTTTTGTTGGTCTTATTTAAAAAAAAAAAAAAAAAAAAAAAAAAAAAAAAAAAAACCACGTTTCAGTTTCAACTGCCATACTCAAGCAGTTCTTTTAGTATAGTATATCGTCACAACCTACGTCACAGTTCAAAGAGACTGTTGCTAAGCTCCGTTGCTAGGTTTTAGTATTGAAATTAGTTACGATCCAGCAGGTGTTTGTCTTGGTTTTTCTTTGAGAAAAAGACTCAAAAAATAATAAAACATTATCAGCCTTCATTTTACTTCAAGAAAGCCCACCTTAGGGTTTTTTCCCCACTTATTTTTGTGAATTTTTGGAGAAATATTAAGACAAAAAAAAACAGCTGTATTTATGCATATTTTTGAGGTTCGGACTGCCATAGATCACTGCCTGCTGGGTCGTAACTAATACCTTAGCAACATCCTCTTTGAACTGTGACGTAGGTTGTGACGACACCACCTAATGCACCGTATTCTATTCATTCTCAATATGACTTGAGTTCATTTTGTTTTCACCGCTGTCTATCCGTCCATTCGTTTTCTTTTTTTAGGTTAGATATACAGTACTGGAAAAACAAAAGCAATCTTATTTTCTATCAAAACGATCGAAGATACAGTATCTTTAATTTTAAAGCCTAGTCTAAATTTGTTTTCATTCTATTCCTCTCTGCCGAGTTTTATCTCATAATTAAGCTAAAACCTAATCATTTGACTTCGAAGAAAACTCCATGAAAAATGCCTTTCATTTTTTAATTAGCGATCCGTATTAGCGAAATACTGAGACCCGTCCAGTTAAAACGTAGACTGTTTTCGCGCCATTTGCCTTCAAATAATCTTTTCCATTTCGCGAATTCATACAAAGTTCGCTGGTTAAAGTCATTCATAGTAAAGATGAAAGGCGGCTACAGACTAGGGAACAATTGATTTGTAACCATCGTGTTCTTCTGAAGAACACAGTTAGTTCTTTATATTTTGTCTTACGTTTGAAGAAATTTCCAAGTTCGTAAAAACACAAACAAATAGACGAATGAAAAAAGCAAGGTTGGGGTCCAGTGGCACACCCAGGACTAAGGTTTGGTGGAGAGGGGGCTCAGATATTGTAAAAGTCTATTCAGATGTAGGCCTATTTAAAAATAAGTTGTTTAGAAGATCACTTTCCAAAACAGTAAGATGTAGACACGTCAGTGCTTTAGTAAAAGGTTTTCTTCTCGTTTTTCTTTATTTATTCTTGGATTCGGGGGGAGGAGCTTCAGCCCACTTAGCCCCCTCCCCGTAGGTGCGCCACTGGTTGGGTCAACGTATGTATATGAATTCTTATTTTCACGTAACACAATGAAAGGCAGTAGTACCAGAAATTCCTGAAGTAACGAAAGACAATCTCCTGTAGTTCGATGTTTGTCCATTTACCTAATATTGCTGTGTCAAGTATATGTACATCCTCAGTGGCGCGCCCAGAATTAAGGTGTAGGGGGGGGCTAAGGATGTTGTAAAAAGTTAATTCAGATGTAGGTCTATTTAAAAATAAATTGCTTCAAATATACCTTTCCAAAATAATAAGATAGACATTTTAATAAAGATTTTCTTCTCGCTTTTCTTCTTTATTTATTTTTGGGTTGGGGGGAGAGGGGGCGTCAACCCCCCGCCCAGACGTGGGTGCGTCACTATATATACTACTTAGGGGTGGGTAGGTTTGGTAGGGCTTCGAAAATTAAAGAAATGTAGCATTTATGGACCTCCTCTTTTTTTTTTTTTTTTGGTTGGAAAACCATTATGTTTGTAATTATATTCAACTGCGCCCAGCGAAGCGATGCTGGTATAATTCATAAGCAACTCTTCCGATTGAGGAGCGCCTTTATAACAATAACAATTACGAAAAACACAAGTTATCGGATTGTCGTAACAGAGAGGAAGATTCGACATTTTTTTTGTATCTTCATTAGGGAACTGACACTTTTCAAAGTTTCTGTTAGAGTACCCAAGTTATGTATAGGATACTCAATATTTTATAAATAAAGTTCCGAATTTCTTAATGCCTAAGCAATATCTTTTAAAATGTATCTATATAGCAACACATAAGATCTTAAAATAAAAATTTAAAAAAATCGTTAGGGATGCTTTATCTAAAAGTAACATTTGTCCATGCAGTCTGATCACTTTAAAAACAGGAGGGCAGGAATCGTGTATCAAAAGCTTATCTTCGAAAATAGGATTAAAAAGGTCATAAAGAAGAAAGATTTCTATCTGGGCGTTAAGTCGTTTTATGTGGTAATACTAAACAGTGCTATAATCATAATTCACTTGCCAACTTTACGAACTCCCTCACATGAACTAAAAAAGGAGATTGAAAACGCGAAAGACTGGGCATTTTGAGGCATCCATAAACTGATGTCAATAAATGATAGTTTATGTTCACAAATAACAGTACAGTTGTTTCAATCTTAGAGGTGATCATCAGGTAACTTGATGGATATCATTTTTTTTTTTTTTTTTTTTTTTTGAGTCACTATTTTTTGTTTTCATGAATAAAGTAATCCTGTACCTTCTGGGTGTTTATCAAATCAATTTATTCTAGCTGAAGATTACAGACATTATCTAACACTGTCTCATTTACTGAATTAAACAATTTAAAAACCTAAAAATACAAAAGCTATCAAAACAAGAAAAAAAAAAATCGAATGACACCCATTTTCAGATTTTTATTTTGGAGTAGAAAAGGCACTTCTCAAGCCATTCCTCAAAGGAGAAAGAGTGACAGGGTATTTACTAACACTCGCAGCTTTATTCCCTCTAAATTAGGCAACGTACGTACTTACAGTTTCTAATTGCTATTTAAATGATTCCAAATGCTATTTAACATGTTACTAATTTACATTTTTTTTAATTGATTTAAAACAACATGCTGGGAATTAAAATATAAATTGCAACTAAAAATCTACAACATAGAAAAAAAAAAAAAAAAAAAACTTTTTTTGTTTATAATAAAAAAATATATGCTTAAATCTTAACGATCTTAAGATGTAAAAAAAGAAATCATAATATTGCAATTATCAATGGGTGTTTTCTTAAACTCGAATTAGCAATGGAAGATAGTAAGAAATAAGATCTTGCACGCATTCGAACAACTTTGGAATTAGAAAATTAGATTATTTGAGAGAATAAGTCCGATTTCTTAAATAATGTCGCTGTTCTTTTATACATGGTGTTATATTGAATATTATATTGAATTTTATACATGGCCTACACAAGATCAAGTTGTGAATAACGGTAGGTTTAAGAATGTTACTTCTTCAAATTAACATATGATTGAGTTTATATTTTTAATGTGATATAAAATAATCATGAATAAACCGCAAAAAAAAATTAAAATAATTAAAAAGTTATACGCTTCGAGAATTTGAGCCACATCTGCAAATATATTTAAAATCTCAAGGGGACAATGCCAATCTACATTCGGAAATGAGTTCAAACTAACTGAAAAAGAAAAGGCGAGTTTATTTTTGACTGATTTTGCTCTATTGTGAATATAATTCATTTCTGATTAAATATAATTTTAGATTTTTAATAATTTGAAATTGTTAACAATTCATATTTGCCTTCTCAATGCTACACACATGGATTAGACAGTCCCCTCGGCCCCTTCAATTCGGCATTAAATTCTAATTATAAACTTCTAAATAAAACATAAAATTCCAAATTCAATTATGTTATTAATCTGTATATTGGAATACAAAAAATATGAAAACTAATTATACGACTAATTTTTACGATTATAACATTAAAAACGCAAAAGTTAATTACAATATTTTTTACAGTTTGCTTCAAGTACCGAGTTACAACATTTTCCTGACTGTTTGGTGAATAAGTGGGTCAATATTCAAAGCTATCTTTCGAATTAAAGACTCAATGCCAAGTTTAAAGAGCAACTGACTTTGAGATCCGTATTTAGATTCCGCATGTAATGCGATCAAGGAAAGACAACTGGAGTTATTAACTGCACTCGTCAGTGTATTAAATTTGTTATTGCTTCAATCTCCTTGCTGTCTGCGGCCGTTAGGAAACGCCACAACTCTGAACACCTGTTGAAAAATTCAGTTATAGGTCACTATAGGTCATGTTGCAGGAATCAACAATTTTTAGTAAAATGAATTGCTTTTCACCATTGACTTCAAACAATCAGACAAATCCAGCCTACTATACTTAATGAAACAGGCTAGGATTTATGAAATATTTATTGTGCCATTTCAATGAACTTTCACTGAAAAAAATAGCTTAAATAAATGTGTGTATGTATAAAAAAGAAAGCTGCTGGCATCATTAATACAACAAGTGAAGCGTGTGTTAATCAATGCATCTTTTTGATGATTACATTGCAATGACGTTCCAATGAATGGCGTTTGTGATGAGAGGCAATTAGATTTTTAAAAAAAAATTGATGAGAATTTGCTAAAGTAATGGGGAATTTCAACATTACGTGAATTTTATTGATTTTTAAGAAGCTGAAGAAATCAAACGAGATTCCATTTGACAACTGGACTTTTTTTTTTTTTAAATATTATACGAAGTTTTCCCACACTTTTCGAACACATCACAAAATTTCACAAATGACGTGAATATCGTAATCCTTACATACAAAAAAAAATATATAAGAGGAAGAAGAATTTAAAAAAGAAAGTAAAATTTACGTAGCATACAAATATCTTTTTTTTTCTTCTGAATTTAAGCTTGTATTCAATCTAAACCAACAAATTGTAGTGTTCAGCTCTTTATCGTCTACTGCCCTGATGAATATGAAATCATTATAATAATTAAAATATTTTCCTAATTAAAAAAGAAAAAAAATAACGATATCCCAACAAGAAACAACAATATTTAAAGATCCACCCTTTGTTATGATTATTTGTAAGACATACTCCTTTTTGCCTAGAGGAATATTCTCGAAAACTCACACCTAGCACTTCATTATTTTTCGAGTTATTATTTTTAGTGTAGGTGTGTCCCCAGGCAAAGGTTCGACCCAAACCGATTATTCTATAATTGATCGGGGTCATTTGCTGACCGTCAATTACTTTCTTTTACAAGCGTAAAATCCTTTAAATTTCATTGTCAATTCCAAAATCAAAACGATTGATTGATGAACATCTCACAAAAACAAACGAATCTCACTCACAAATCATTATTAATTAATAATAAATGGGTAAAATAATTATTAGGAGTTATAATTAATAGTCGTCAGATTTTAAATTATGCAGCAAGAATTAAAATGTCCCTGATACTTAATTAGATCAAAAGCAATATTTACTATAAAGATCACAAAATTTCTGGAATGTGTTACTGGAGAAAAAAAAAGTTCTGTTCTAACGTATTGATTCTGCTACGTTGCACGATGAATTTACAATATGAACATTAATTTTCTTTTAAAACAATTTTATCTTTAATGGCTTTCAAACTAAATTAAAATCTAAAACAAAAACCGAAACTCCATTCAAAACAAAAAGCAAGCCATTATGAAAGACAAGAACATCTCATGGACGATTTGTGTTACTTATTTCGCAATTGCCTGTATTTCTGTAATTTAATTCAGAAAGTCTTAAAAATAAAATTAATTCAAATTAGTTTCACTGATCTTTAACGATATCAGTAAAGATTAAGAAAAATTCGCTATTATTATTTAAAATTAATTTATTTATTTACTTAAAATTTTATTTTTCTATAGTCATAAATTTAAAATGTTAAAAGAATTACATTATTCATTTATTTGGGAGATATTCGTAACTCAAACGAAGCTTAATTTTTTTTCTTTAAAATTAATTACAGCAAAAAAATGTTATCGTGAAAGTAAAAAGAGGACAATTGTTTCTTGTTTACAGTTTAATACTACTATTATCTCAATTACTAGTGATGTTAATTGTTTTAGCAGTCATTCATACAAATAAAGCATAATAAGTAAAATTGCTTTTACGAAATATTTAAAAAATATATACAGTAATTCGATCATTGAATGCCAGGAAAGAAAAGGAATTTACGAGTAGTTGGTTTTGTTTTGTTTTTTTTTTTCTATTTCTATATTTTTTTTTTTACTACGTTTTATTTTTATTCTATAATTGTGAAAAATTCTATAAGTCTGATGTTTTATTTGAAAAGAAAAAACATAAATTGGTTGTTTCTATTCATGTTTAAAATACAGTAATCTCAGATTAATCTTCAAGCAAATATTGAGTTCAACTCTCAAAAATCTCCTATTTACATACAACCTAATCAGAGCATAAAATTCCATACAGGAAAGACAGTAAATTGTTGTGTTACTTAATAAATACAATTATTGCGATTTATCAACTTTTTTTCTTTATAAAAGAAACACAAAGATATTCGTAAATAACGTTAGCATTAGAAGCACGTGAGGCACAATAACAAGTAAACAACTCGAATATGTTTAAAGGGATTACGATTCGTTACGAGTTAAAGGCTTAAATATTACTTAAAAACAACATTTCTAAATTCAATACGTAAGTAATCAACGTAAATTATATCTTTCTAATAATAATAATAATATTCTTAAAAAAAAAAATGAAAATAAAATCTAGTTGAAAGCTAAGGTCTCTCACATCGCTGGACCTGAATGACAACTTCAGTTAAGATTCTGTGTTTTGTAATCATCCGTGCTTTGCCGAACTATTGTACATTCAAATATCACAGTTAACCAATAGATAACTTTTCAAAAAAAAGTATCGATTTCTAATTTAAGTAACTTGAAATCTAACAGAAATAAAGGTCTGAGCACAGGTAAGAAGCCAGCGCTGTATCAAAGCAAGCTGGCCACCTGCGATAAAAACATTAAGGAACTATTAAAATAAGAAGTAGTTTTTTAAAGGACTTACCTAACCGCCACCCGTACGCTAGTATCGTCCCCCATTTTTTCGGAGAAAGCACTTCTTTCCTATTTTTCTCAGTTTATAGAGAAAACTAGACCGACACGAGACTGAACCAAAACGAGTCTCTTCAACCGTCCAAAAAATCTTTCCTCCATTTGAAAGATGCCGCAATTTCGACGCAATCTCAACTCACATTTCTTTTGGGCGCTGCTGGAGTTGAATGTGGTGGTTATGCCGACTATTGCATAAATTTTATCCTGTCTCAAGCTCGACCGTTCGGAAAAAACTTACCGCATAATTACAAACCAACCAAATTTAGCTAACTTATAATAGAGGTTTCTCTGTTCGCGCTTCGAGACCTCTAGCGGTGTCCATTGGAACAGTGCTACCAACTCGAAAACCTGGAATCCCTCTGCCGGTTCTTAAAATTCCTCTGAAATTCATCTTTAAGCCTTAAGATTTTTAAAAAATTTTAGTATTCAAATAAATAAAACGCCCTCACTACTTTGTCTCGAATAAATAAGGAAAAAAATAGATAAAGAAAAACTTTCATCAGCAAAAAATATCGTATTTTCGTTTATACCCAAAATCGCTTCCCGTTTTCAGTTTAGTATCGTCTCAACAAGTATGAAAAATCACTGAATACGACCTGAAAGCCTCTGAATTATTAATCGTATACCTCTAGATTTCCCTCGGCCCTCCTACACGAGCTTTTTTCCCCTCCGTCAGCATCCAAAAACCTCTAGATTTGGAGGGGGAACCTCTAATGTGAGCAACACTGCGACAGGAAACAATAACCGGAAGTTGCAGACAACAAATTTCCGGTGTGTTCTTGAACAGGTTTCGTTTATGCTGTTGACTGTTTATCCCAATTTTTTATTATTCGGGGTAAAAAATGCTACAGCCACAGGCATTTCGGAAAAATAAGAAATCAACAGAGGATCTAACAAGTTTCTCTAAAGAGGTCTGGATTTAAGTTTCAGTAAACTATAGATTTTTTTTTCCTTCAGATTATTCAAAATCTTACGACAGGATGATTTTCACAGTGTAGTTGATCTGTTTTTTTTTTTTGTTTTTTTTTTAAGTAATTCATCCGGTTCCGAAATTTACACTTGAAATTAAAAAAGTTCCAAATTATGTGATTGAAAGTGTAAAATTGTTATAATACAGGAATACAAACATAGAGCAATGATGTGAAACCATAATCACTAGAAGAGGTGGATTAGATCTGGTGCTGAATGGAGCGTAGGATAATCTTCATCTGAAGTTTGAATCGATCGAAGATTCCAGACAGAAGACAACAGAATTTTAAGACCAAGCAACATAAAAGAATCGGGGAGACGAGCAGAGCTTTGTAGCTGGTAGTTTGATGGAATCGCACTTGAAGACCCTGTAGGGGTATATCGATATAGGAGATTGTGAACCTTAAAACATAAGCATTGTATTAAGGATATGGTATTAATAGACAAAGGATAATATAGTTGAACATAAGGCGAAGATCAGCTACTCGACAAATGTAAGACGCAGCAAAAATAGTTTTCTCAAGTGTTATAAGTGGAACAGGGACCAGAGAACCCCTTAAATATCGTCATTTCTTGTAGTTTGTTATTTCTAACCCATCAGAGACGTCTCTTCCTTCAACTTCCGTTGAAACCCTAAAAAGAGGTACATTTTTTGCAAATAGCAAGCAGAACAACATAGAGAAATATAAGTATTTTTTATTTGGGAAAAGCCCTACTATTCTCTGCTTCACCATTGTGGATATATCTTGGTATATTTCATTCAAGCAAGCATCATATAGAATAATTTATAACAAAACGCCAAAAGCCAAGTATTGTAGTAAGGGGAGTCATCAATAACATAGCAAAGATTAATAGCATTGATGAATTGTTGGTATCTTAATTTCCTGTTGTCAAACTATGTACCTTCTTCAGGCTAACACACTCATTAATGTTAACATGTTTTTTTTTTTTTTTTTATAATGGATTTATTATAATGAAAATATTTTCACTGAATTGAATCATTCAACCAAATTTCATCTATCTAAATATATATATATTAGAACAATTTAAAGGGTAGTTTTATTCTTTATTCAACCTACAGCTGCTTCTTACTTATTCTTCATTTCTGAAAAGATCTTAAATACTTATTTAAAGTCTTGTACACTTATTATAATTATTTTAAGAAATTCTAAATTAATTAAAAATATAAACCAAAGTTTTGAATTCATAAAAAATAATATACATTTTTAGATAGTAAATTAACTGAAAATTCAATCACGGCCATTATATTCATATTCTGTAACAAAATAACTTAAAATTTCTGTAAATCTCTGCTATTGGTTCTCCATTCGTAATAAAATTCCACACTGTACTGTTGCTTCGCTCCTAAAAATCTTAGAAAAAATTCAGAGTGATAAGTTTAAAAACTAAGCAGATTGCAAAAGAGTTGACTGCACTTATCTGCAACACTGATTCTCTTTACAGATCTTAATTACTTTTTTTACAGAAAAGAAAAGAAAGAATACATATAACTAAATAAAACAAAAATTCACTCAGCTAGTTTTGGTATTTGTACTGGGAATCGGAGACGTACTGTTTCGAGGTTTGTTGATCTCTCATCAGTCCGATCCACCCAGTATACCTAGCTCAGTGAAATAGGACAATATACAAAACCGACAAACATACAAATCAATGACCCCTGAATTAAAAAAAAAAACATCAAAACAAAATCAAGAATAAAAGGGATTAATAATTAATCCCCACTAGCATTTAGCTTAGCGTTAAAGGATTAATGTATCAAAAGGTTAGTATTACAAATGAAATTTAGCATGCATTAGAGCAATTTTTACATTAAAAGAAAACAAAAAACGCACATAACTAAACAAAACAAAAATTCACTGAAGTATTTTTTGGTATTTGTACCAGGAATCGGAGACAGTACTGTTTTGAGATTTGTAGACCTCTCATCAGTCCGATCTGCCCAGTATATCTACCTCAGTGAAATAGGACAATATACAAAACAGACAAACATAGAAATCAATGACCCTTGAATAGCCCCTAAAATAGCTCAGTGAATCTTTGTTTTGTTTAGTTATGTGCGTTTTTGTTTTCTTTTAATGTAAAAATTGTTCTAACGCATGTTAAATTTCATTTGTAGATCTTAATTTCTGTTCTTAAAAAGCTTTTAATGTATGCCAAAAAATTTAATATTTAAAATAAACAGTACAACATGACATTTTTAAAAATACAAATTTTAAAATACAGTTTTCATCTTGTCTGACCAGGTCTTCATCAGTACAATAGCAACAACTTGAATTGATAGCTTTATAAATGTTAGTTAAATTTACAGGAAAGCAGGAGATAAGGCTCTTGATAACACAACTGAGCTGCATTCAGTGTTGAGCCCAATGCCATCTACTTTCAAACGCCAGGAATAATTTGGTATCCATTTGACACAAGGCAGGGAGAATCCTAGGACATCTCCACATGTGAAGGAACCGAAGGAAAAAATCCCTAAACTCTACCAGGAATTGAACCTGGCTCCTCCAGTCCATAGTTAAATTTTACTGCAGTTATTTATTGTTTTTATCATACATATAAAATTCCAACATTGCCATTCCACTAATAGCACTCTCAAAAAATGGAAAACTTGATGCTCTAGAGAGACATTCGTGAACTATTGATATCATGCTCTCTTTTCTTTTTCTTGAAACACCTGTAGAACTAAGCTGTAACTAATCTATTCAAGTATCATATGGAGTGCTCAGAAGCCGATCAGTGTAAGTCAATAAACCAAAAAATGAAATAGTTTTTTTTTTTTTAATTATGTACCACAAAATAACAACGTTTGTAAATTTGAAGAATAAATTTTTTATTGAAAGATAACATAACTATACACTTGGAGGGTGATTTGGGCACTTTGTCAACCGAAAGTATAAACATTAAAGTTTGATTTCCAAAAAATTTTCAATTTAAAAAAAAAAATGACTTATTCTGATTGGCTTCTGAGCACTCCATATAGTAAATCGGCTTAACGTGCGTGGAATGAAACAAAATAAAAATGGAAATAAATAAAACGCACTTACTTACAAACAGTTGAATATAAAGATGACATGGAAATAATCTGACAGTTTCGGAATACTATGCGTATTCCTTCATCAGGGACGGCACAAACATATAGGACAGAGGACAACATTTAGGACGACATGACGAGGGAAGGTGTGTTGAAAGTGAGGGAAGTAAGAGGATTAAGAAAGTTTAGCAATAGTGACGGGCGTTTTGCCCGC
>JAFIDM010001028.1:60879598-60890623 GCA_023159025.1 Thereuonema tuberculata
GATGCATTGTTGCTGTTCTGTTTTTAATTGGAGAAAATAAAGAATCAGAAGATGTCATTAAAGAATTATTAGATATAAATAAATATCCTTGCAAGCCCCAATACAGTATGGCGTCAGGTAAAATGCTTAGGAACAAAAGAATTAAAAAAAAAAAAAAAAAAAACACATATATTTTGAAGCTTTTCAATAATTATTCATTATCAGCCATGATATTTTGATAATTTCTTCCTCCTTTCATTTCAGAACTGCCACTGGTCTTGTACGACTGTGAATTTGATCAAATCGAATGGCAATGTAGTTCAGGTATTGAATTTTTTAAAATATTTAGTCAGTAATTCTGAAGTAATTATTTTAATTTTAAGGCCTATATAAGTCCATATATTTTATATTTTTTTAAGTAAAATACACAGGATGGAAAGTGATATAGATTTTATGGATACAACTTTGATATCTAAGTGCTTTGACAAGCATAATTAACCTCCATTCATTTTATCCACAGTTGACATTAACAATTAACTTTATTCCATAAAACCATTACAGTTTTTTGTTGATCTTTGCACAGCTAAAGAATTATTGTGAGAAGAAAAAATTAAAAGAAAAAACTCCAAATTTTTTTTTTTATTTTTTTTTTTTTTAACTTTTTAATTAAAAACATTTTGCAACTTAATTAATACTGTTCCTGACTATTTCTATAGAAAACGGGATGAAATTACAGAGCTTGTTAAGTACCTAATAGTTAACATAGATTTATAACTTTTAATACATTTTTGTAAAAAACAAAAAACAGAAGTTTATTTACTATCCATTACTATACATTCAAAGTCTGTACAGCCGCAGCAGCTGTATCCAGATTACAAAAGGAATCCTCTTAACTATTGGAATTGCGCTAAATTCATTGTTGTCTGTCTAACCTGATGGGTGAATGTAGAAATGCTGAAAGAATAGTATGGAATTGGGAGAAAGCAATTCGCTCTTCTGAATAGATGAAAAGTATGAAAAAATTGTTCTGGCATCATAGGAAAGGATGAGAGCTTTCTCCTGAACAAGAATTTACAATTCTCTGGTGTTGTAATTCTTTTCCTATTCCTTCTTTATTGATAAAGGAGATTTGTTCAGTCACTAAAAACTCATTTATCCGAAAATCTGGTTTATCTGAAACGATATTAAGCATATTTTAAAAAATACACAAAAACATTTTTCCGTCGCTATAATCAATATCTAATAGCGTACACAAGCGATCTTGTAACTAACTCTTCATTCTATTAAAAGAGTTACTTCAAGATCGGACAGCCACCAAAGAGCTTCAAATCTTAGGCAAAAACCGATGATTGATTACTTTAACAAGCAACAGGAATGTTCCAGTCCATACAACCTATAATTTACAGTGCGGAGTCATATTTTAGTTTATTGTGTCATATTCACTATAATATTTTAATGTACATTACATGTTTAATATAATATATTCCAGATTATCCAAAATGGGCACAGTCCCATCAAATTCGAGTAAACGAGTTTTTAGTGTGTGCTCAACTGACAGGGAAATTTATGTGCTTGTAAATGGTGTATGATTGGGAGATAATAACTTTGTATCTCCTTCACAAGCGTTATTGAAGTGAAGGCTTATCAGTGCATTACACCATCAACTTTCATTAGCTGGTACTTGGTTTGCAGTCATTTTTATTACTAGTAAAATATTGATTCTCACATTGAGATTTATGCCTCTTGTATTTCTTTATTGATGATAGTCAGTATCTTCCTGTACATTTCTTCTTCTCATTATAAAATTCAGTTATTCAATATTTAATGAAGTCCTTAATTTGGGAGGGGGGGTCCCCTAACTAGTAAAACATTTCAAGGCACGAGGAAGGATGAGATTAGACGTACAGTTAACTTTTATCTCAGACTTCCGATAATTCGGACAAAATTTTATTTAGCAACATGCCAGCTGAATGCTGGCCGGCTAAAATTGTTATAGAAATTGTGTAATGCAGGGGGGGGGGGGAGATAATTGTTTAGAAGCAATATCAAAAATATTCACAGAAGAAGATTGACAGCTTCTTCAAACCTATAACTGCTGAGCAAAATATCATCACAGTGGCACACCAATCACCATCGTGCTCCTGTAATAGGCCTATCGAAAGAGTGTGAATCAGACTCTCACTAAAACATTGAGTACAGTAAGTGTCAATTTTATTATTCAGCATATACAGTATAGTACATAGATAATTTACAAGTACTAAAGGCCTATTGTAATCTCAATCTTTCCCATTCCAGTACCTAGCTGTGTTATTTGTGTATGTGTCTTATCTGATATGTATTGTAGACTTCGTGACATTTAAAGTATAATAAAGTATTGACCATTAAAGTATAATATTTAGATTAAGTATTAGTTTTCATTACTTAGACACAACTTTATTTCCCCTCGATAAGACGGACTTTTTATAACTTGAACAGACTCCTGCCCCTTTTGTACGAGTTATCGAGAGATGTGTAAAAAAAAAAAAAAAAAGAGTTGAAAAATATTTTTAGTACTGCAAGATTAGTATTGTTTGTATAGAGAATAACTAGAAGTTCCAGAAGGATCCACCATTTAGCCGAGTACTGAGCTCGGACTGACATATGTTTATGGCTATGTTTAACTATGCTTTTCAGTAATATAATAAAATGTTATTTGCATTTCTTTTCTGTTTGCAGAGGAGAAAGAAGAACTGATTTTACACATTCAACAACTTTGGACTTCAGAGGCTATAAAGTAAATATCTTTATTTTTCTTTTATTACAAAAAAAATATATTATGATTATTATTTTGTTATTTTAGGACAGAAGTATTAAAAATTATTGAAAAATAAATAAATACAAAACTGCATATTCAGATCTTTATAACATTGCTGGATAATGAACTTTGTATCCGTAATATTTAAGAAAAAGGTACAAGACAATGAAATTCCAAGTCAAGTTGTACGCCACTTTTTTATTATTTAAAAATCTCTAATCCAAGTTGTTGTTTTTTTTTTTATAATTGCATTTGAAGATGAAACTCAAAACAATAGGGTTACTGATTAAAGTGCACAACAGTTATTAATTATCAACAACATTGAAAATTAGAAAATGCGTAGTTTATATATTTCAAATATGAAGCCTGTACTATTTGTTTTAACTGTTTGAAATATTTTAATTTTGTTGTGACGGTTAAAAAAAAGGTCAACACACTTGAATAATTATAAAAAATACATATAAACAGATTAAAATACAACGTTTCAGCTTGCCCTGCAAGCCGTTGTCTAGTGATTTTAATCTGTTCATATGTATTTTTTATAATTATTCAAGTGTGTTGACCTTTTTTTTTAACCATCACAATAATTATCTACACACGTAAAAAAAAAATATTTTTGTGTTGTTCTTGATTGTATTGTTCACTGTGATATGTACTTTGCATTTGCTATTTCTGCCAAAAAAATAAACTGAAAAATATAAAATTAAATATGTAGTGAAACTAATGCAGTAATAAAGTTACAACCTTTACTGATATATTTTATAAAACAAAATAAATCATTAAAGAGAAAAGATTTGATGCTTTTAATGTTATAAAAATTTCAGTAAGAGAATAACCTTGATGCTACTAATTCTTGTCTTTCTTTTTCCTGTTTTTGCGGAGATGAAAATCACAAAATGTACGAGATGTAGCAGATGCTACATCTTTTATAAAGTGCTTGGATCTGGATCTTTTTTTTTTATATAAAACTTTATAAATTTAACGATGTATGTTGAGATCCTAGACTGTATCAGTTAAGTTTATTATAAATTTGCTGCCAATGAGCAATCGATTCCCAGTTTCCCATTTCAGACAGATACCAAACATTAGCAGAATTCAAAGCCATGTAGAGTTGAATATCTCCCTCCCAAATAAAGAGACAGAAGGACAAAGGGATTAAAAATTCTTACTATTTGAAATTATTATTGTTAAACTAGACCCATGTGACTATGTATCTATTATTACAACAGCACTAAATACTTGTCCCAATATATTAGAAACCAATAACCATATTGTGGACTGAGCTGCAGGTTCAAATCCTGGCATAGATCAAGGATTTCTCCTCCAGACAGATCTAGGGTTCACCCAGCCCTTTGTAGAATGGGGAATGGGTTTCTTGACTAGGATTAAAGGTGGTAGGTGTTGGACTGACTAACCGACTCCAACTTCATCACAATGTTGACAAATGATTGGGACCTATTGCCAATTCCCCGAAGGGTTATATAGCCTGTAAAATGGGATCTTATAGCCATATTATAGTTTATAATACATAGATATTTGGAAAACCTCAAAGGCCCGTCTGGTATTTTTTAAATAAGAAACGTTCATGTTATTTTTCCATGTTAATAAAATATTATTACAAGAGTGCGTAGGTCTGCCCGTCTTTATATTGGCAAAAAGTTTGAAACAGTACCTTGGCAGTTGTAATGTAATTCCTTTTCTTTTTCTGTTAATTTTAGAGCATGTATTATCAAGAAAGCTTTAAATGACTTAGAAATATGTGGGAACAATGAATTGGGTAAGTGGAAAATTAATATTTTAAAATATATTTAATAAATAAAAAATATTTATTTACATAATAAATATTTAATAAATATATTTAATATTTGCCTTTAATGTAGCTGAGAAAGAAAGTCTTCAGAGTCAATGTCAACAATTAATCCAAGGACCAAAACAAAAAGTGTATAAACCACTATTGGAAAGACCGTTGTGCGGTAAGTATTTTCTTTCTTTCTTTCTTTTTGTTTTGAAAGACTGTTTTTTACTGAAAAAGAAACTAAAAAATTTTTTGTTTTTGTTTTCATTGGTGCATAATGGGCGATTTCCCTTTTCTTTAACTTTTTTTTTTTTAACATTAAGCCTTGTTTTTTATAATAAGAGATTGCTGTTCTGTGGCTTTTTGTTTATAATTTATTTGCCACTTGTGCCGTACGGTTGAGGGTCATTTGATTAAATCCTGTTAAAGCAACAGGTATTTTTCTTTTTCTTGTGTCCGAACCCACAGTCGGGGACGAGTGTAATGGGTTCCACATATTCTTCATGCCTTTGAAGCTTGTCATCGAAATGGTAAGTCTGACTGAGGATTCACAACAATGATGAAACAACCGTCTCAGACTCCACTTCGTTGACAACCTCTTGGCATGACTTTTGTTTTCATTGATGCACGATGGGTGATTCCCCTTTTCTTTTCTGTTTTCTAGAAAGCTTAGAACAACGAATTCAGCATTACAAGAAACGACGAAAAATTCTAGAAGAATCTGAAGCAGATGACAAAATAAAAACATAAAATCTTTTCTTCAAAATCATAAAACGCTGTAAAATATAAATATTAAATCTTATTAAATAAAATGTAAACATCTCTGAATTGTTAATAGTATTAGTTTTCAAAATTTTCCTTATATTTTGCTATTAAGTGAAGTTATTATCTTGAATTGATTCCCATTCTGAACTTCTTTTGGGAATTCTAGAAAGTTCATCAGTTTGTCTAATGTGTTATGTAATAAAATACAATAGGAAGAGAAGGTTCAGGAGTATATTTGATAGTGTGCAAATGAAATGCTTACATAATAGTATAAATTAGTTCTATATGTAATTGCAAAGTATCTTCAAAATATCTTACTCGTGCTGTTGCTTGATAAAAAAAAAAAAATGTAATTCTGTTTCTGTATAATAAGTTAAGAGGGTACAGCAGGGGACAGTTATAAAATGCAATTTATAGCCATTAAGTTGAGGAAGTATCTCCAGGTATATGCAAGTAATACAGAAAGCACATGAAAGTTTCATTATCTGTTTCTCTGAAATTGTCAAGATGATCAGAGAAAATTGCCTATTTGAAACAAATTATAAGATAGTGAAGGATGACCATACAGTAGTTGGCGAGGGGCTGATGTCATGGGATGAAGTAGTAGCATGCCTTCTTAGTGCTTTCCAAGCATGTTCTGCATAAATTGAGATCTACAATAGAGATGTTGCTTAAAGCTTTTAAGTGATTGAAAATAGAAATTACAGCATTCCAAAATGAAACTGTCTGTATTACCTAGACAGAAAAGTTACAAATATAGGTCAAACAGTTTTTATTTCAATAATAATTTATAGATGTATGTGATTAATGCAGCTCCCTCCCTAACTATGTGGGCAAGGTACATTGTTCCTGTCTGGCAAACTGACTTGCCAAGTCAAGAAAATCAGTGATCGTAATTCCAACATATTGTCTGTCGAGTGGGTTAGAGTTAAGTAATGCTCATTGAAAAGCACGAAGAATAAATTGATGAAATTGTTGAAGATTCTTCAAATAACAATCCCTTTATCTCACAGAGATGAAAGTGCAGTGTATTTGAAGTTAATAAAAGATCACAAAAAAAAAACTAAAATTTTATTTCTTTAAATTTATGAAAGAAGGTAGCTAAGCTTCAGAGACTACCTAAGTTTAGATAAAATTTTTCTTTCTTTTTACAAATTTATGTTAGAAGCTTAGGACAAGGCTTAAGGTGTACTAGTTGCAACCCGTGAAATATTCACGGAAGTAAAATAAATACCACATTTTTGAAATGCCGTGAAACTTTATTTCAATGTGGTCAATTTCACCAAAGTAATCTATAACATTAAGACATACCTTCTTGTATGTTTTGTATATAATGTGAGAATGAGCCACAAAAAAATGAAAAAAAATAAAGAAAAAGATATTGTCAGAAGTGGGATTCGAACCCATGCCCGGAAGTCCGGACTGCAATGCCTTGGGCCGCTCAGCCATTCTGACATATTTAATTATATTATTGTTCTCTCCGACTCTCTTCACTTTGACGACAAATAAACATCATTGTCATTGTTGTTTGTTCATTGTTGTTTGATGACAACATCAATAGTATGATTAGCAAATAAGAAGAAATAAGCAAAAACGAATAGGTAACTGACAAATTATTAAAGATTAATAGGTTCAATAGTTTTGGAGTAATTTACAAATTCCATCTTCAGAAGATGACAGTAAAATATTAATATTTTATTATCTGATATGTTCATGTCATTCTCAGTATCATTCAAAACTTCTTTTAAGTGTGATTCTTATTCTTCATTATTAAAAGTTTATATTTTTAATTCTGATTTTTGAATTCTCGAGGACAAATGGAGACAGAAATCCCATCTTAGTCAAATTAGACTCACGAGTGCTACAGCATGTGGTTTTTTTGTTTGTTTGATTGTTTTTGGAATCTTGTTCTCTCTCCCAATCACAGTTGGAACAAAGAATTAAATGAAACACATTCACGTTATTAGTAAAAAAACAATTTCAAATTTATAGCTTTTTACAAAATGTAATGTTTCTAAGTAAGTTATAAAATTTACTGTACATCACAGGGAAGATCAAAATTTTAACACACAATTTTAGACATTACATAGAGTTTTTAATTTTTTTTTATAACAAATATTAATTTTAATAATAATGAAAAACAACTTAAAAATGGCATTTACTGACCAGTATGACTTTGAAAACTCAACTAACTGTTTTTATTTATCAAAAATAAAAATAAAAATGGAATGAAATTTTAAATTATCGTTGGATTAATGGAAGCTTTCGATTTGTACTGGGGAGGGTTATAAGTAGATTATTTCCAATGTTTCAATTAGTTTAGATATTTTTTAAATAAAAAAAAAGTTCAAACTCATCTCTTCTCAAGGACAAGAATCTGGCTTGCTTCCCTATAATTCAAGAAAATATTAAGTTATAGCATTAATTAATGTAAAATTTTCAAAATAAGTTTGCCTGATTTTTTTTTAATCATAAATAAAACAATTAATCTTTTTCTTACCTATTACCACTATAGCATGAAATAACAATCTTTTAACAAGTAAAAATTTAACGTACCGTTATGATGAAGATAAAAAAACCAACTATTACGGCACAAATTCAAAGGAACCATATACTATATACGAAAGGAACCAAATACGGTATCCGATGTAGGTCCTCTAGTACTAGTGATAACCAATGCCTGTACATTGGAAATTCCAAAAGGGAATTGGGAGTCCATGTGAAAGAACACGAAAATGCTATAAAGGCAAGAAACTTGAAATATAGTACTGTGACTCACTGCCAGAAAAAGAGCCACTCCCTCGATACCGACAACGTTGAGATTCTTGGTGTAAGAAAAATAAAATACTTACGTGAATTCTTTGAATCTGGGATGATCAGGGTCCTAGGAAGTTAAAATCAGGATTTGTTGACAACCAATGTATTAGAATATGGTTTATAAACGCAACGACGCATCCCAAAAAAAAAAAAAAAAAAAAGAGCAGATGACTACTTCCAGTAACTGTTTCGCTACTCACCCACCAGGGAGAGCATTATAAACGAGATTCTAGGAAGCATCGTGTTCCTTCATTTTCTCAACGACTCCCAACAAGGGACGACTTCTTTTTAAAGGTAGGGGGGTCCTAATTTTCTTGATAATGGAACCTAGGAAATAGGGGTTCCGAAACGTACGTCGGATTTTATTGTATTTAAATTGTTATTTTCATTTTTTAAATATTATTTTTTTTTTCCAACTTTTACTTTGAATTTGTGCCGTAATAGTTGGTTTTTTTATCTAACAATCTTTTAAATTTAAAATATGTTTCCCCTGCACTTCTCCCACCATTCTTGCTCAGTCTTTCTCTCCATCTGTCCTTATTTCCGTGGGATAGTACAATAGACCAAAAAGGTTGCGGTGCTCGGCTTCCCTGCCGCCCACACTCACCACATAACATAAATTTAAAATAACAATCCTTTTTTTCTCTGTTTCTTGAACTTTCAGAAATGCCATTTTCCACTTTCTTAAGCCTATTATAACTGCAAGGCAAATAATGGCAGCTAATTTTCTGTTATATGACACACTTGTCTAAATTGTATAAATTGCTTTCAGAATTTAAAATAGTTGGCATTCAGACGATGAAGTCTTTTGCTTATGTCTCTACTTAAAATGCAAATTCGGCAGTGAAGGAGGAAATTCATTTAGACTAAACCTGAAATGAGGTGAACTGCTATCACCTGCAGAAGTTCATAGTTATTAGGTTGTTACATAAGGATTTTGTGTTTGTACTAAAAAATGGTAAACAATGCGACTACACTTAAAATTGTTTACACACTGTCACCTAGTGTGACTACAACAAAATGCCGTTTCTGTCAACTTATTTCCACCATTTGTGCCCAAAACAAACAAAATGGGGGGAAACAAAATCTATTTCTGTTTATTATTTTTGTATGAAAATAAACTAGACGTAATGCATCGGTAGCCCCAGAACTATCAATAAAACTTTCAATGTAAGGAAGTGCTAGTGAACTCACAACACGACAATGGTTTCCGAAATTTGGATCTTGAAATTACTTTCAAAACAAACCTCAAGGGAGACCAGAAACCACAATTAATGATCGTGAATTGAGAAAAATTGGTTGAAAGTGACATCCTCAAACGGTCTGTGAACTTTGAGAAAAGCTTTGGGTATCTTCTGCAACTGTTTCAAGATATCTCTTAACCTTTCGGAAAGTGAAAAGAACTGGATAAATGGGAGCCCGATCAACTTACTGAAAACAACAAAATGAAACGTCACGAGTTGGGCTCTTTTCTACATTTTTGGAACAAAAATATTCCTGTTCTGAATGGAATTGTAACCAGTGATCACAAATGGATTCTCTTTGATAGTCGTCGTAGATCTGCACAGTGGTTAGACAAAGCCTAAACCACCTCTTCATTCTAGAAGGATTACGTATAAGCAAACTTGCATTTCGATGGAAAAAATGAGTGGAATCAGGTAAGGATTACTTTGATTAATGAAACTTCTTTACTAAATAAAGCATTATGAAAATTTTGGGAAAACCCTAGCATATGTAACAAAGTATTATTTATAAATAAACGTCCCATATTTCATCTTCAAACCTTTTCTACTGTAAAGTATATTATTAAACATCTTCCACTATACCAGAAATAAATGTTAAAACACTACATTTATTTCAAAAAACCAGCAAATTTTTGAGGAGAAAATAAAACGTCTCTTCTTCTTCAAGCCTTTTACAAAATAATAATATTAATATTTAGTCACGAGATTTTGAACTTACAATATCCGTGAATATCATATAAACAATACACTATTAATACAATATATTATTATAAGATCTAAATCTCGTAACTTAATAATATATTATATTAATATTGTATTGTTTATATGATATTCACGGATATTGTAAGTTCAAAATCTCGTGTCTTAATATTAATATTATTATTTGTAAAAGGTTTTATTTTCTCCTCGAAAATTTGCTGTTTTTTGAAATAAATGTAGTGTTTTAACATTTATTTCTGGTATAGTGGAAGATGTTTAATACAGTATTATTTAACGAAGAATAGAACTTCCTATGGCCAATGGATATGTGAGAGACTGACAGGAACTTCTAATCCAATAACTTGTAATTCCATTCTCAAGAAACAGAATCCTTTATATTAGTAAGTAAAGGATTTTTATTATTGTTATTGTCAGCAAACAGAGATACGTAAGTAAAGAGACTGACTGGCTTCAAAATCATGTAACTCGTTCTGAGATACTAGAAAAACAGTTCATTGAAAGCATAGTTAGCAACGAAAGTTTAAATGACATTAAGAAAGACAAGAGTCATAGACATTGGAAGACATAGCAAACTGCTGGACTAGTGCTTTGGCCTTCAATTATTCTGTTTGGTCACATGTTAGAAACTTCTATCATCAATCAAGGCCTAGTGAAGGAGTTCCAATTATCTTCTTACACAATATTTCTTCCACATCTTCTAGGAATATTTCCGAGGCCTAATTGTCTCTCCTTTTTCAGCCTACTCCTTCTTAAAAACAACTAAAAACTAAGCAAACAAATCGTGCTTCATGTTTCTTACATCAACCAATGCATTATCATATAAAAAAAAAAAAAAATGTCTGAATATAAATTGTCCAAATAGAGTATCTTCTAAGTAAAATATCTTGTAAGTAATTTTTCTTCTTCGAAGT
>JAFIDM010001028.1:60891023-60914336 GCA_023159025.1 Thereuonema tuberculata
TTAACTTTTACTTACCTGATATTTATTACAGATCAATCCCAAGAAATCTGATAACGCCTGCTGTTGATTTTTTTCATTTTTTTCCTGAAAATAATAATTGACTTATAAAAATAAAGCTAAAATCACCAAAAAAAAAAAAAAAGTGTTTTAAGAACTTTTAATATAAATTATTAACAACCATCATTGCACAATATAAATGTTAAAAAGATTTTAAATTATAAAACATTTAAAAACTTACAGAGACATTTCGAAGCTCAATCTTATCGACACTTCATTTTCAATAAAACAAAGGAGCATCAGTCATTCAAACGACAAAGTAATTGGTTATCACAGATTTGTTGCAGGTTAAGTTGTATCGTCATCTGTTACTATGTTTGTTGAACAACTGAAGCTTTTGTTAATAAACGGCGTTAAATAAACGAGCATCATTAATAATGTAATATAGTCACAAGTATTGGAAAATACTATACTGCACTGCACTGCCTTTAGAGATGTCTTGATTATAACGTTTTTTTTGTTTTTTATAGCTAAGGATTCATAAAATTTTCTAAGATATGCATCTTGATACATTCCGTATGTGATGGGATTTGTGGTGTCAATGCTATGTCCAGTTCTTGTACAATGTTCAGCTGTGGCAAATTGCATATTGCTCTTTTTTATAGCATATTCATGTTCCTCGAGTCATTTTTGTAACATTCTTTTCGATTCTCTTATGTAAAGACCCTAACATTTTTTGTTTTGGCATTTAATTCCATAAATGGCTCCTTTATTGAAAATGAAGTCTTCGAAACATCTACTGTAAGTTTTTTAAATGTTTTATAACTTAAAATCTTTTTGGCATTTATATTGTGCAATGATGGTTGTTAATAAAATTTTCATATGTTAAAGAAAGTTTAACAAAATCTTCAGTTTGTTAAAACTTGAATAACTTACCCCGTTAATTGTTATTGTAGGAACAAATGTAAGTTTGGGATTCAGTGATTCTGTCTTGACGCCCATCTGTTGAAGTAAGTCCTTGCCTTCGGTTCCCCTTGCGCAGTTGTTAATTGGCGACCAATCAAGATTCACAGAATTAGCGCACTGAAAAGAACAAGTTAAAATTAAAAATTTTGGCTGAAAAGTTCACAAAAATCCAATAAAATTTCTGCATTTATTTTTCTCCTTGCATATCATTTCTTAACAAGAACAGAATATCAGAAGATTGTAACATCAATATAAGAAAAGCTTAATATCTGAATGAAAGATTTATCTCCAATACCAAACTAAAAAAGCATTGGTTTTTTCTAAACCAATTTGGTTTATTTTCCAATTGATCAAACGCTGGTCTATAACACGTCATTCATATTTTTCAATGACTCAACATATGTAAACAGTTTTATTGTAGCACATTAAAAAAAAAAAAAAAATCTTTTAAATATTATAGGATTATGGAATAATATTAAAGAGAATGACAATAGTCTTACCATTTCGCCAGCACCGGCAGGATTCCTAGCAGTCATAACACAGTAAATGAAAGGGAAAACTGTTGCTACTGAAGGGTACTTTTTTAATGCACAGGCCTGAAAATACAAAAATCACAGTTAGAATGCTACAAAACAAAAAGAGGCTAAAATATGACATCTTAAATAAACTTTCTTATATTACTTTTTAATATCTAATAATGATGAGGGCATTTAAATACAGTCTTGCCTTACGTTCCATCCTAAAATTGACCAAAATAAAATGAAAGTTTTTAATCTGGAAAATGTCGACTTTATTGGAGGATGCCTGTATCGTGACACAAGAGCCTGGGAGAGGTTGGACATTTTGTTAGGATTACAAGTATTAATATTGATGAAAAATTATTATTATTATTATTATTATTATTATTATTACGAGATTATGATTATTGACTAGGCCTGCACGACCATTTATTAGCAACACAATATCAATGGATATTTTATCCTTATATGGTAAGAATGTATAGGATATATTTGAAGTCATAGTCAGCCTTATTTGATATTGAACTTTTCCAAAGTAACCATATCACATGCACTGTGGGACATGTCACCAGTACTTAAACTGCACATATGTCTCACTGCATCAGGGTATTTATTTTCCCACAACTTTTAAAAATAAGTACTAGATCTTAGACTTAGTATACATTTTCCATCACTGTATTTTCTTTTCTTTTTTTAAGAGACTGAAAATAGGTCACTTACCATAACCATGTTTCCTTTGCATTCTTCGGGTCCATGCTGACAGTCAAAAGACCATTCGCCATTTTCCTTTCTGTACTGGAAAGAAAAAATGCAAACAACTTATTGAATGTGTTCAGTAAACATTAGCTGAATACATTGTAAAAGATACAATAAGAGTAGTTTCAGAAAATGAAATAAATACTTACTGAAGCTTTTCCGTAAGGTATAAATTCTAAGTCCATGATGTTGGGTATCTTTTTATAAGCAGGCCATAGCTGATCGTGAATGAATCTAATACTATCTCCACACAGGGCTTCATAGTAGATGGACGCTTTTACGGGTTTCTGTGAAAAAAACCCAGTAGGGTCAACAACGGTTAGGCTGTCCTTGGACAATATCTAAGGAGAAAACAGAAATAGAATAAGTAAATAATTGATACAATGAAACTACAATTATTTATGAATTTCCACACACAAATGTTGAATACAAGAGAGCTGATTATTTCAAATAAACACTGAAACAATTTACAGAGAAAAATCAAACAAACAAAACCAGATTCTGACAAAAAAAAAAAAAAAGAAAGAATATTATTATAAAAAAGAATATAAAAGATGTAAATATTTCAGAGTTTACAGTGTGTTATTTAAATAACTGGAATTCATTTTATGTGATTCCCTTGTGTCCATGAAATCGAACAGAAATAAATTAAAACAAAGTGCCATAAATGAGTTATAAATTAAAACAGAAATAAATTTAATAAATAAGTTTAATCAAATAATCTGAAAGGGATTCAGTGGTTGGGGTAATGAGAAATTTTCATGTACTTAAAAAGTAAAAGTGAGAATTTAAATGTTACTAATTATACTAAACTGCTAAAAGTTTAGCGTTTGGGACAGATTTCATGGAAATGAAACAATAAATCAGTAATACACAATAAAGAAAAGAATAAACAATTTACACTACCATAAATATTTTGTATGTGATTCGTGAAAACCAAGCAAATTAAAATGTTTAATTTATTGCATTTGGTGCCAAGTTTTTAGAAATGACAGAAAGATGAAGAAATGAAATATTAATAACTAAATCAAAAGTATTGGTAAAAGGGAGGGGGAAATATAATAAAAATAAGATGAAGATGATAAAACAAATACTTGAAAGTTGCAAATATTGATCAGATACAATATAATTTGTTTTTAGTTTTTTGTTTGTTTTGATGTAGCCTACATATGTTGGATCTTAATTACTTTCATATTAAACAAATTTAATAAATAATAATACTCTGATGGCTGTTACCAATATTCCTTCAGTATGTTTATAAACTGATTATTTTTTAACTAATCAATATAATACAATCTTCATCAACTATTTTTTTTCTTTCAAAATATAAATAAATATATATATAAATAAATTAATTAATTTTATTTTAAAGTTCGAAAGTTTATGTTGAACTTTGATACTTATCTTGTTATTCTAGATTCTTTATGTATATTGTTGTTCTGTAAAAATTTATGACCAGGATACTGTCATTGATGCACTTCAAATTAAATTTTTATTTTATTTTTAATTTTCTAATAATTTTTTCACAATATAAAAGCGCATGTAGTGTTACTGCATTTCTAAATTCAATTTATTATTTCTGTTCCTTGTAAGTTTTTTAAATTTAATTTCAAATCCGCATTTTGGATATTAAGATAAATTTCGTATTTGTCGACTTCACTTAAGAGATTTACATAACTACTGGAACATTCTAAGTTCGCTTTGGATCTCGATTCGAATCCCGTCGAACCTAGAATGTTTCTTTTTTTCTCTTCTCTATTTATCTGAGCTCATTAAAAAAATATATAGCAGTTTCCCACGGAAGGCCCTCTAACGGCGAAAGTTAGCAATTCTTTCCATCACTGAAATATATAGTTGATCTTACACAGATTCGTACGGAAAACGGTGACAAATTCCTAAGTCTTCAATATGGAATCCAGTGAAATTTAGGTTAAATTAATTTTACCACTTTCCAAAATTAAAAATATATTATATCTTCATTAATTATTAATTTATTTTTTAATTGGGCTTAAAACATAATATGGTTAACAATCATACTTACTTGGAATTTAAGTTTTAAAAAATAAAAAGAAATAAAACAAATATATAAATGGTTATTTATTTGCGCTAAACGGCATATTTTGCTAAGAATTGATCAAATAAAAAATCGAAAACTGGCAATAAAAAGTTCGGCAATCGTTTAAAATAAAATACGATCAATGAGCTATTCATAGGCTGAACATTTGTTATAAATATTTATGATCATGACTTGCAATCTACATTTAAGCAGCTTAAACTTACCACAAACGAAATTAAAATAAATCGTCCACCGGTGTCAATGAATTTTAAATTAAATTAAATTTTAAGCAAAATTACACAAACCTAATCTATTATTAATTCTTTTTACTGAAATTTCAAAATTGCTATTGAAACTGGTGATTTTTATTTCTTTTTTTATTCAATAAAAAATTAATTAAAATATAATATTACATTTTGGCTGTGATGTTTATGACTTGAATTACTTTAGCTGTGGGGGAATTATCAATATTTTTTTTTCTGATGTAATGAAAAAAAAATTACAGGGAAATGTAAATAAAAAAAGGAAGAAAAAGATAAGTAAATAAATGATAAAGCAGTAGACTAATTCAGCTCTAATCTTCGACAAATAAAAGTTATTTAGCAGTTATTTAGCTTTGAGCTCTACATATCTGTCAGATAAGAGAAAGGGATTAAAACGGAGTCTATATGTTGCATCTCCTGATCACTTTGAACAAGGAAATCAAGTGTAAGTGATTCAATAGAACTAAATAAGGAAGTCTTATTACAAACAGTCATACAGTAAATAAAGTTATTTTCACTTTCAAAACCGATCAGTAATTAATACAATTATGTTAGACAAGAAAAGCAATAAGTTATTTTCAAGAGAAAAAAAAATTCATTGAGTTCAACATATTTAATAAAAATATGAATCGATTTTGTAATAATAATATAAAAAATAATTTAATCTCAAAGCCTTTTAGCTTTCAATTCCTTTCCAGAACTTTAAAATTAAGAGAAGCGATATAAACTTAAAAGATCTTAAAATATAGATAAAAATATCGTTTTGCAGCAATAATAATACTTGTGTTTGTTTATTTTTATCTGTATTCCTGAATTATTTTAGTTTAAAATATTTGTTTTTATTATATTTTAAAGTAAACTTCAATATTTTACTAAAATTAAAAATAAAAGGTAGGAAAAAATCAGTTTCAATTATTATTACACTATTTAACTAACAAATAAAGCCAAAATATTACGAAATGGTCGGAAATAATTTTATTTCCAGAGATCATGGCCA
Organism: Thereuonema tuberculata; assembly: GCA_023159025.1. NCBI lineage: Eukaryota > Metazoa > Arthropoda > Chilopoda > Scutigeromorpha > Scutigeridae > Thereuonema > Thereuonema tuberculata. The sequence continues at coordinate 60,896,577 of JAFIDM010001028.1, forward strand.
ATTTTTTTATTGTTTTATTTCATTTAGGAGATAATTCATTGAACAAATTACACGAAAGAAAAGCAAATTCCGATGCAAAATGAATACTAATTACAGGCAAATGAACTATCAATTTCTAATCAAAGGGATAAAAATTGGAATCAAGTTCCAGATATAAAATAATCTCTGCGATATTTAGCGTTTTTTAGCAAAATCTTGTGAAATATCAGAGACTTGTCTGAAGAAGCCGTCTGCTACAACCTTAAGCCTAACTCACGCACTTCATTTAAGAATTTTTTTAAGATTGAAGGGAGGACCTAAACAAAAGTAAACCTACCTTCCAAAAGAGCAGACCAGTTCCGGCTGCTGCAAAAAGGCCTAAAATCACCTTAGCATTTCTCATATTAATTAAATTCTCCAACACTTGATCTGTTACGAACACTGTTGAACTGCTCTGTATCAGTTCGTTTATTTACTTCGGATCACCAGATGGCAGCACCAATCGATTTCATCGCCATCTGGTGTTAGCTTGGCTAACTAGAAACAGGTAGTACAAGTTATGGAGGACGTCAACATATCGTTGCAAAATATACGAGTGGAATAAATTTTAACGATTTTGAAAGCAAGCTTATTTCTCACATCGATTTTTTTTTTTTTTTTTTTTTTTTTTTTTTAATAAAGAAAGTTATAAATCTCCTATGATGCGTTAAGAAAAGTCGCCTCTTTCGAAAGTTAGAAAATACAACAGATAGTGCAAGAGTTGGAAAACAGCTCTTTGAGGGATGATTGACATCTCCAGTTTACTACGCTACGAAATTGACATTATTTTCTTTTGGTTGGCTGGTTTGAGCCATTCTTTATTTTTTAGGTTGTTGACGGGAATTTGGCAGTCTGGATTTTGCTGATTTTTTTTTTTTTTTTTTAATGTGTTTTCATGCATAAAGCTAAAGTTTTGGAATTTGTTGTACAGATAGATCATCCCGAGATTAGTTCATAACCTTATAGGTCACGACCTTAAAACTATTGTTAGATATATCATAATTAGATTTATAATTAGATTTATAATTAGATTTATAATAATACTAAAGATGGCGCGAAAGATAAAATATATTATAAAACAATTATTAAATTTTTTGTATTTTCAAAGATTGTTTTTGTTTTTTCTTCATTGTTTTTGTTTCCATCGAAAGAGGTAGGTGGAAATAGAAACATAAGATAATCTATTCATTGTAACGGGTTTAGCAAGGAATCACTGAAAATTTTAATTTTATAATATTAGGTTTCATTTTCATTGATGCAATATGTCACTTGATAATTCACACCAAATCACGTTTTTTTTATTTTTATCTTTAAAAAAAAAAAGCGCATGATTGTCCATCTTAGCGTTGATTATTCAATGAATTCCAGACTACTTCATCACTAATATGCAACTTAACTTGCAGGATATAAAATAATGGCTTTTATGTACGACGAAACTGTTAAAATATGTGGCATATATTGTCTAATCTAAATGGTAAAATACACTTTTTTTCGCCTTCTTAATGTTTTTCTCTAAGACCTAGGAAGAGAGAAACTGCTCAGATGGAATAATATGCTAAATTGCTAAGTTTAAAAAGATTAGTATTTTATTATTATACAGGACACTACAAAACAATGTGTATCACAGCTGCCAGTTCTTTAGCTGGTGTTGGCCTTCAAACGCATCGAATTCTTCCCAAGAATCTAGGATGTCGTAATGTATCGGCGCAAAATATGTGCTGATCCAAGCAGTGCGGCTTTTTGGAGTTGACCGATGGAGATTTTGTCAATATTTAGATCTTGTAAGTGCTTACCAAGGTTTTTTGGTATAGCACCCAGTGTGCCGATAACCACTGGAACCACCACTGCCGGCTTGTGCCATAATCGTTGAACCTCGATTTTTAGGTCTTGATACCGTGTGATTTTTTCCAGTTCTTTTTCTTCCACTCTACTATCACCAGGTATGGCTATATCAATTAGCCATATCTGTTTCTTTTCTATCACTGTCAAATCTGGCGTATTGTGTGCTAAGATCTTATCCGTTTGAATTCTGAAATCCCACAGTATTTTAACGATATCATTTTCAGTCACATTGTTTACTGTATGTTCCCACCAGTTGTTTGTTGTTGCAATGTGATAATTTTTGCAGATGTTCCAGTGAATCATCTTTGCAACTGCATTATGCCGCGTCTTATAGTCCGTCTGTGCAATTTTTCTACATGAGCTGAGAATATGATCCACTGTTTCATTATTATTATTATTATTATTATTATTATTATTAGATACGATAAGTCTCTATGTAGTTTGGAATTAGCTACTAACATAAATTGTATATTTATATAATTGTATTATGGTCACGGCATAGTCATATACAACATAGAAATTTTATTGTTACAGAAAGGAAATGGTTGGAAAATTGAATTTAATAATACATATCGATAAATTATTATATGTACATTACGAAGCGTAAATATCCTCTTATCTTTTAATGGGAAACATTTAGATAACAGTATTTTGAATTAAACCCATATTTATCTAAATACGAGAAATACATACACACGCACACACACACATACATACATACATATATAAGTTTTTAAATATACATTCATGTTTGCGAAAAATGCAACACCATGAATGAAACATGCAAATGAAGTGAAACTTACAAGAAATATTAAACAGGGTATGCAAATGATTAAATTTGGGAATGATTCCCATGCCTAGACTCAGCAGCGCCCTCTGAACTGTCCTGTAAGAGCGTATAAGTAGAGGACTGTTGTGGATCCAGACAAGTAGTTTTTTTTCGTCAGTGAGCTGTACACGTGTCTATTGGAGTCAGTATGCCTCGTCGACGTCAAAGGCGCCTTATAAGCAAGCTACGGAGTTTGAACGGAACCGAATGATCGGCTTGCGTGAAGGAGGATTTTCATACCGTGAAATCCTCGTACGGGGCATAATGCCACGACAGCGATGCGAGTGTGGAAGCAGTGGACTGACGAGAACAGACGAGTCGAAAATCCGGAAATGGATCACAAAATGTGAAGACACCACGGGTTGATAGACAACTCATCCGCATAGCAGTGACAGACCGTTCAGCTTCTTCTCGAGTGTTAGCACAGCGTTGGAACACTGCAACAGGTCTGAGATTGTCTGGTTTCACGGTTCTGCTGCGCAGAGGACTGTGTGCGTGCATTCCTTTGCGGAGAATTCCCTTGGGCCTGAAATATCGACGCCTCAGGCTACAATGGTCTCACGAACACACACACTAGTGTGCAGATTGACACCATCTCATGTTTTCGGACCAGTCCCGCTTCAACTTATAATGATGGCCGCATATGCAATAGACGATATCAAGGTGAGCGCCATCTTCCAGACTGCACTGTTCAGCGTTACACTGCACGAACGATAGGCATGATGGTTTCGGGAGCAGTTGGGTATCATAGACAATCTCGGCTGCGACAAATTGTGGGCATACTCAACAGGAACTGCTACATCAGGAAAGTTGGAGGCTGAAGTCGTACCCTTTCTTCAGGACATTCCTGAAGCCATATTCCAACAAGACAACGCCCGACCAATGTTGCCAGAAATGTTCAGGCCGTCTTCGAAGCAAGGCAGATACCCCTTCTTCCCTGGCCTGCATGTTCGCCCGATATGTCACCTATTGAACACATCGGGGATGTGTTCACTGGGCAACTACCCCGTCATTGTCATCCAATAGCGAATACCGATGAACTATGACCTCGGATAGAAGCAGCCTGGGAGGCGATATCCCAGGAACACATCCAAGGCCTGTTTGATTCAATGCCACGGTGTGTAGCAGCTCTTATTGTAGCTCGTGGAGGCTTTACACCATACTGATTTATGGCAAGTACTGTTGTTGCATTGCCCTGAAACTTTAATCGTTTGTTTGTATCACTATTAGTATTGCGTGTAATAAATGTCCTTCCATTCTGATGGTTCCTTCATGGTGTTGCAATTTTCACAAACATGAGTGTATTTTATTGCAACAAGAAATAAAGGTCTGTCAACTTATTTCAATGAATCAAGTGACAAATGTCACGTGAGAGAAGAAGGAAAGTTCAGCTATATAAAATTTCAATGATTTTAATCAAATTTTGCTCTTAACTCAAATAAATTCATTAATAAATTTATAATTTGTCTGAATAAGATTTTAACAATGTTTCTATAAAACATTTGCATATTATTTTCTCTTAACCTAATTTTCATTGTTTCAAAACTGTAATTGAGGCTACCGATGCAGAGTACGATGGATCTTTTGGGGGTTTAAACGAAAGCTAATAAGATCATAAAGAATACCAATATAACAGCGAAGTTCATTTCTTCGCTCAATCATTTTAATGTTATTTTTAACCAATTTTTATTTGACAAACGTAAACCAAGTGAAAAGTAAATAAATGAAGAATAACATACATTTATAGGGTGTTCGTAAATGATCGAATAAATCAAATTATATGATAACTAAATTAATTGTAGAGAAGCCTTTCTTTTTGTAACCTTTGTCATGAAATTATTTTTTATTAAATCATGTCAGACAATGAGGTCTTTGATAAAGTTAATTTTCGTAGGTAATTTTTTTAGCCCAGACAGTGTCACTTTCTTTGAAGTTTTAACTTGGTCCGCACTTTAAATTTAATTTAAATACTAACATTTTATTACAACAAATTCTTATTAGTCTAAGCGAATTGCTAGCGTGAATTTGTTTTTACCCTCTTTTATTGTTAATTTGATTTTTGATGTATTTGAACTGAGGGGTCATTGTTTTAATTGTTTGTCCGTTAGGTGTATTGTCCTCTTTTCACTGAGCTGGGTTATGCTGGGCGGGATCGGGCTGAAGAGGGTGTTGAAACCCGAAACGGCGCCGTCTCCGATTCCCAGCAAAATATCCAAAATAAGCTCAGTGATTTTTGTTGTTGTTTAGTTATTGTGCGATTTTATTTATTGTTTTCTTTGAAGTGTCAGATTTCTCTATTTCAATGAACTGTCACTTTTTTAGGAGCATTTCGCCCTTAAAAATGCGAAAATCACCAATTCTCAATAGTTTGTTCTTCTGTACCACGAAACAACTCCCACTAAAAATTAGTATCCACGAAACTTGATACATGACAAGATCAATTAAATATAACGAGAATAAAGGCCATAATTTTAAATGAAACCTTTCACAGCAATTCCTACGACCAGTATTACTTTCTACGATCTTCGAATACTCGTAGATGGACGACTGAAAAACTGCAACATCAACGAAAAGCGAACGCACCTTAAAAATTGCTACGTCCTTGCTTTATGAAATAACGAGAGAAGCTTCAACATTAATTTTTAAAATAGGCGTTCTGGCTATAGGTAAGCTTACAAATACTTGGCGGAAACTGTGGCTTGTCTATTTCTTGTCTTTTTTAACTTGTTTTCATAATTTGAATTTTAACATCATTTGCGGAGCACCCTGTATATGTTGGTAGTCAAAAAAATAAACGAAAATTTTCACTTACCTTTTTATTTTTCATGATTTATAAGCCGTCATCTTAAGATGAAGCTCGGCAATACATATGAAAAATAAAAAAAATAAAGCATTAAAAATTATTTCAAAATTCACACAAACAACAGTATCTTTAATTTAATTCTTCAAGAGCATTCACTACTTATATTTTCCCTTCTTAACAGTTCAGTGATTTCAGATCCAAGATCTTTGTTTTATTTTTAAATCTTCGCTTTCACGATTTCCTTTATAAACCTTTACAAAACAAGATAAGCTGGTTTTGCTCTAATTATTTTGCTATCAATTCAAAACGCAACAACTCAAATTTGACGGAGAATTAATAAGATAATGTAGTTTCCCGTCGATGCCTAATCTCGATAAGACTTTGATGTTTCCAGTGTCAGAAAATACAAAAGTTTTGAGAATATTTAAAATGCAATCCTGAAAACAATAAAAGTATCGTTTGAAACGCTAGAAGAATGGAAACTGAAAACACTCATCAACTTTATACATCAGAAATGCAATAACTCTATAATATCAAATTCTTCTTATTGTTTAATTCATTTTTATATTTTTTCCTTGATTTATGGTGTATTGCCATCAATTCTTTTAAATCTATTCTAAAGAAGTAAACGAATTAGCTAATTCCAATTCAATGTTACCATTTTTTTTTAGGCGATCTTTATCTATTTTTAGATTTATATGAGCAATATTTTGGTGGCTAATCATGACTGACGTATACTTTTAGGCTTCTGATAGGAAGCCTTATAATCTCGCTTTGTCCGTCCGTCTGTGGACAAGTATCTTTAAAATCTCATTAAATTATCATTAAGCACAACAATCGCAACAATCACATGTATAATACAGCTCAGCAACAATCACAATAATCGCAACAATTGCGCCTTTTGCATTCGCAGCAATCACATTTATAATAATAAGGAAATTAAAGCAATAATTCAGCATAAATTATGTAGGAGAAGCCGTTGCGAAGCATTGTGATTGGTTTACTAATCGCTATCCCTACCTTGTTTTTCAATTAAGCCGTCGCAACAACGAAAAACCGAAAATTAAAATCATTTGTTACAATGATCTAATAATGAAATAAAGCATGTGTCGTTGTCGATCTAAAATCCGTGACGAATCGGAAGATGAACTATACAAGATTGAGGCTATTATATTTTATATTACTACAACTATATAAATTAAAAACAATATCCTTTCACTCATTCTCGTGAAGAAATACTATATATTTACGTACTTTGTATTCGTGTATAGTTCACGGCATATGTGTGTTTCAATTCAAAATATTGCAGAATTTTCTGATGTTTCTCATCATATGAGCAGACGAGAAGACATGTGTCTGGAAATGCTTTATTTCCAAGATACGAACGATGAAACGATACAGAGGTGTTGGCTTTTACGTGGTACCAACAGCATGGCCTGCTCGTTCCCCTGATTTAAACCCTCTGGACTTTTTTCCCTCCAACGTCGATGGATTGACGTTGTGTTGCTTGCATTGCGAACGGTGGAAAAAATTTCGAGCACTTTCTGTGAAATTGAGTGACTGTAGGACCAACACCTCTGTATTGTTGCATTGTTCATAGCTTGGAAATAAAGCATTTCCAGACCCAAGTTTATATGATATTTATTCGTTGTTTTGCATGATTGAATACAACCTTTAAGTTTGGCAGCACATTTCAGGTACAACCTGTATACGCAGTGCTTATTATCACCTGCAGAGCCTTATTTAATTATTGATAAAAGTATTTTTTCCTAAATTTATTAATTCTTTAAAAAATAATATCTGTTATTAGTAGCATGGCCGTTAATTCGACTATGATAAGGTTTGTTTCATCAATCTGAATGACTCATTTTAGACAATGGACTTCAGGTATTAACAAGTATCTATCAATCACAATTAGTTCGTAGATCTTGTATCATTGCACTAACCAGCACTTTCATTATCCTACTAATTTAATTAGTCACTACTTTAGAATTCTATTTCAAAACAGCTAAAATTCTAAAAAAACTTACTTGTTGTATCTCAAAACAATTTCATTCATTTAAAAATAGATGACAATAAGATGCCCAAATCCAGTCTTGCTTGTTTAGTTCGCAAACGAATTGACAAAATTTTATGATTATTACTTTTTCAATAAAACGATTTTAACTCAATAAATTTTCAGCTTTATTCATGGTTAGGCTGATTAGTTATTAGAATAAACATTAAATTCACTTTTAATAGTCTTAAGATGGCTAACAATGATACATATTAATTTCCATAATCATCAATAGTGATTTATCAGGATACAATGCATGTATCAATATCATCGTTAGGCTAAAATAATCTTAAAACGTCTTAAAACGGAGTGTATATTGTTGATTGCTTAAAAAACAAAACCAAGACGTAGCTGTATAAATTTATTTCAGGAATTGCAAAGCTCATTTTTGCTTAATAATATTATTTCGCCTTTTTTTTTTAATTTTATTTATTTATTTATTTTTTTGTATGAGGATGAGTACTGTAAGTTCCTTAGATTTACAACAGCGGTTCCCAAGCTTTTTTCGACTCGCGAACCCCTTCTGACATTACATTTTTATTGCGAGCCTCTCCGACCGTCCAACCAAAACAAAATAAAGTCGTTTACCGACTTCCGCTTTAGACTTTTGTCAATCGTGAAGCTATCATTGACGTTTTCACATTGTTAGGATACATGTTTCTATCGCGTAATTATTAGTATTTTTATTATGTATTGTGTCCCATTACTTTTAATCCCATTGTTTCACGAATTCTCACGATGTTGTTCAAAAATAGTAAGTTGTTGTTTAAATATTTTATTGTCTTCGCGGTTTAAGTTTTGATTCCTATCGTAAAAACAAAGATAAATTGAAAGGGAGATATACTATGTACATGTGCTTACAGTTTTCCGTTATGTGGATACATTGATGTTGTTTGTTTGTTTTGTTTTTGTTTTTGTTTTTGTCTGTTAAGGCTTGAAATACGAAATTATTTTTTATTCCTTTATCGAAAATTATATTCGTTTCCATGGTTCAACAACTACTGTCTTATTTTTCTGCCGTAGTTAAGTCCAAATGGTCCCTCTAAGTCTTTATCAACGTCCAAGTAAGTAGGCGTTTGTGTAGGTGTTCAAATCTAGTTCAGTGGTCAATGCGAAACAGGTTCCTCGCACTTTGACAACAGATTTCTTGACATACAATAACGATGTCATAAATGAATCTGATATTTTGGCGCGAAGTAGTCAGTCGTCTTCGAATCAATGTAAAATCTCACTTCAAAGTAAATTTTTTAACAGTTTGCAAACGTAGCTTCAAAAACATCTGCACGCTGACGAAACGAGGCCTGCATTTATGAAAGTTTTATTGTATTTCGACTTTGATAGTTTAAAATGACAGAAAGATAAAAGAAAACATGTTAGTAAACCTAAAGTAGTTTAATAATTGTAACAAATAAATAATAATAATAAAAAGAAAGTTTCGTAATGAAAAGAGATATAAAACTTATTTCCATGCAATCACTATAAAATATTCTGTTTTGAAGTTTAGGGCGTAATTATTAATTAATTTCATTAGCGGCAAACCTAACTTGATAACAGAAACTACAATAAGATAATAATAAAAATCCATTTACACGCATTTTGCATCAAATTGATATTCTGCTCGAGCTTACTGATTCCTAAATAGATTTCCTTTGCTGTAAGTCAATCGACATCGGTGTGAAATCATCACATTAGATCCCATCAATTTTGACATATGTTTTTTCCTCTCATTGACTCGTAGATTTTAAAGCAACGCACTGTCATTGATAGAGAGATATGAATACCTTCAAGCGTCTTACCAAGTCAGTTTCTGACATTGACAGAACAGATGTTGCCTTGAACAGACGTGGTTATTATATATTCAAGTAAGTAATCTAAATCCAGATATACAGCTGGAATAATAAGAACAGTTCCGTGATTTATTTTTGCAACTGGATACAGAAATACATAAATGCTTCAAAAAACTATCAAAACCATTTAATCGTAAATCACTTTTTTCTCCTTAACCCTTCAAAATCATAGGCTTTTAATTTTATTTTATTGTCTCATATTTCAATCTCGATTTCATATTTCAATCTCAATAGTTTTATAGCTATTATTCTACTGTTTTATAAATTTTCTTATCCTTTCCACGAAATTTACTCCATCTTTGTTCGAATTACGAATAAAAATTTATATTTATGCTTTCAAACGATAACACTAGCATTAATTTAAGAATATATTTGAAATTTAAATTACATCACAAATGTATGCTGATCTTTCTACTTCAATAATGAAACGTGAAATATTTACAGAGGGCGCCACCGGTATTTCTGTCCACAAAAACCTATGTTAAAAACACAACTTCTCAGTCCAGTTTACCTTTATTTCTGAAAAATCATCAATAAATAAATTATATGCTTTTATTCTATTAGTACGATATCTATTTTAACGATTTTATTTTTCTTTTCAACAAAGCAATTGTGTATCAACATAAATAATTTATTTTTAAATATGATCCTGCATTATAATGCCAATTGCATGTAAACAATAATTCATTAAAAACAATAAAATCTAAATGATAATGTTTTTTGTAATTATATTTTATCATTAAACTCTGAAGTCTTATTTGTCTGTATTTTTCTTAATATTTTAACAGTTGCACAAAGTCATTTTAAAACTTTTGTGTTCAAAAATGAAGGAAAAATATTATTATTATTATTATGCTAGATAATTTCTAATTACAAAGTAATTTTATCGAAGAAATTACAAAGGAAGCTTACATAACTACAATAAACAAATAAAAAGTTTTATTTTTTAATACCTTAAAAAAAATAACCAATATATAGGCTATCTGAATATTATCTAGTAATGAAAACAAAAATGCCACATTTAACTTGAGTTTCTGTTTATACAAGATGATTCAAATTAAGGTAACTCTATGCAGAGCACACTGGGCACAGAACCAGTGGGCGACTTGGACTGTATACATTACAGATCATGAAGAAAAGATTTTTGCAATAAAAAAAAAATAGTTAAAAAATGACCGGTAGAGGAAATATGGCGCTGCGAAAGGTACAAGTTATTGTAATCTGCATAGCGAGTAGGTCGTAAGGCATCGAATCAGTTATAAAATGAAGTGTGAGGCTGGTCGGAGACGTTCTTCGACGAGCGCGTTGCTTCTTACGTTGTCGGAACTTGCCTTATTTTTCAAGTTATTCTACAAAAATGACGAGAACGCTGCTGAAGCGCTTTGCAAGTACAATGGTTACAGAAAGTCATGCCATTGCGACGCATGGTTGATCGATTTGAGGAGACGGATAGCTTCATAGTCCGAGCAGGAAGAGAATATACATAGGATACCTCAAATGGGCGAAGACGCTGCAACGGCAGTCGTTGAGCAATCACGTGAAAATGTTGCAAGTATTTGTAGTGTTCGTGCCGTAGCAAAGCAGTTAGATTATACTGTATACAACAATATGGAGATCTTTGCGCAAACCCTTCCATAACTACATAAGCTCAGCCACCTCCAAGAGTTGCAACCTGATGATGGCGACATTCGAGAAACGTTTGTTTTGACATTCCCTGCAGGTGGATTGGTACTCGAACATCCTGTGGAGTGTGAAGCTCATTTTCATTTTCAAAACTGACGCATCTGGGCTACAGAGAATCCTTGTCAGTTTCAACAGATTTCCTTACATTGACCGAAGATAACAGTATGGATAGGGATTATGATCATACTTCTGATCGGCCCGTTTTTCTTCGAGATAATCCCTCCAACAAGAACCTGTCAGGTAATTGCAACTCGTTATCGGGAATGTTGCAGTTTCGTCATCTCGCACCTCAACCAATTCCACCTGGAGACAGGTGGCATTGTCTCAACACGACAACGGTTATGCAAGATGGAGCACCTCCCCACATACGACGTTGTATTCAACAGTTGCTGCTACAACATTTCACATAGGATAGAATCATCAGTCGCACATTCCAACAAGATGGCCACCACATTCACCAGACCTTAACCCCGTGATTTTTAACTTTGGGGATACCTGGAAAGCATGGTTTATCGGGGCAACGTTCTTCACCTGGTCGATTTGAAGGACAGAATCGTTCTGCACACCCGAAACATTCCACAGATCAATTGCGTTTAGTTGTTGAACATGCCTTACTCGGTATCAGCTTTTGGTCCTGCAGAAAGGCCAACACATTGAACATTACATCTGACTATCCCTGCAGCCTCAATCAATTATCGGTGCTATTAACCACTTTTATATGATGTATGGAGTGAATGAAAAAAATCTCTCGATAACATTTGGTATGCCCTTGTTTATGGTTCCTTCCCGTTCAGATACCCATTCATTCGTACTACAGTAATTGGTACCCTCAGGCAGCGCCATATTTCCTCCTGTCGGTCAATTTTTGAACCATTTTTTATTTTTTTATTTTATTGCAGAAATCTTTTTCCCGTGATCTGTAATGCATACAGTCCAAGTCTGACGTTTTTTCGCCCACTAGTTCTCCCTCCAGAGTGCTGTGCATTCATTAGTTTGAATCACCTTGTATTCCTATCCAATTTTATTACGAAATTTTTTCCTAAACTGAAATAATTACTAAAAATAGTTATACTTATAAAATAAAAGGGAAAAAAAGGTGAAATTTTAGAGAGAGTAGACATTTAAGTTCTGTTAGAACTTTTCTCTTTTGGTCACACTGATATACAGGGTGTACCTGAAATGTGCTGCCAAACTTAAAGGTTGTATTAATCATGAAAAACAACGAATAAATGTTACATAAACATGGTCTGGTAATGCGTTATTTCCAAGATAAAAAACGATACAGAGGTGTTGACCTTTGCATCGTATCGTAGAGTCATTAAATTGCTCCTCAGTAATCGTGACATGGCCTGCTCGTTCCCCTGATTTAAACTCTCTGGACTTTTTCGTGTGGGATTATCTTCCAACATTACACTACACCGGTTCCTGACGCCCACGCACTGCATGATCGCATAGTGGATGGGTGCAACACATGGTCGTGCACTTGGCATCTTCGACCGTGTTCGGCAGTCGATGGAACGACGTTGTGTTGCGCGCATTGCGGCCGGTGGAGGACATTTCGAGCACTTTCTGTGAGCGACTGTACAACCAACACCTCTCTATTGTTGCATCGTTCATATCTTGGAAATAACGCATTTCCAGACCCATGTTTACATGACATTTATTCGTTGTTTTGCAGGATTGAATACAACCTTTAACTTTGGCAGCCTATTTCAGGTACACCCTGTATGATGATTAAGATAAAGCAATGTAAAAATGATGCTTAAGAATCATCAATTATAAAGACATCGTTTGAGAACACTTTACACGAATGGACGTTCACTCAACCGAAGGACACACGCCGTTCAATTTCCTGATTTCAACTGTCTGAATTTATAGCAGGGATCTCTCGTCATTCGGGTATCTACATCAATTTTTCTTTTCGTTAAATCAAGGACCTTCTCTATCTTGGGGCTAAAATTCACGGATCAGAAAACGATCGCATGACTTTAATCAGATTTTCCAAGGAAAAGAATATTGAATAAGAAATTCAGGAAAAAACAAACAAACCGGAAAGCAACTTCAAATCAAATGGATGAGCAAACGAAAAACATTAAAACATTCTAAAGCAAACAAAGCCGTGACGTCACGACCTGAAGGAAGTTGAATATCCTTAAATAAAGAGATTATCAGGTTCATATTTATTAAGAAGCTTTCGTTCGATCACATTATTCAAGTATTAGTTTCAAAGCGGAGGAATTCAATGCATACGAATGACCAGTCCATTATCACGAAGGCCTAAGTAAGGGGCTGTCCATAAACTTCGTACGCAGATAGGAGGCTAAGCGTGACAAGTATGACGAGTGAAGGGGGAGGGGTCAGATAATATGTGACGTCACAATACATTTCATTTCAGCGCATATTTTGAAATCACAAATACCTACTACCCACTAAAACACACGCAATTATTTAAACTTTAAAGCTCAAACGAAAATATGACTGAGTGAGGAGCAAAGTTAAAGGTTTTCTATCAGTTCTACTACTGATTAAACGACTTAGATGTTGAACTGAATCTTATAAATATTTACAGTTGAAAATAGTTTAGTTTTGAATGTAAATTAGGCGAGGGGCGTGACATTGTGACATAACATTAGTGACGTAATAAATTAAGATATTATGTTAATCAATAAATCAACATATATAGAATACGAAGATTATACGAAACAATACCAAAGTGAGATCATGATCAATTTTTTTCTCAGCTCACGATTTTCAAGTTAAAACAGCTATTATTTGGAATAATATTGATTAAATTATAAGTGGAAGGCCAAAATCAATGATTTGAAAAAGAAATTATTATAATTTTACAATGAGTATCCAATAGCTTTTATTAAAAAAATATGCAACAGTTATTTTAGAAACAAAACTGTAATTAAGTCTAAAAAAAGAGTGTAAGGGAATTTCTGTACCGTACGGTACAGAATTATCAAAAGAAGTCCTAGTAGAATGGAAGTTAAAAAATCTAACAGGTTCTATGATGATCGAAAAAGTTCATGAATATGATAAGAATTGTTTATACTAGTTGATCCGTGCGAATAATTCGCAAAAAAAACAAAAAAACAAAACACCTTTGAGAAATAAATTGTTTCAATATATTGTCAATAGATGGCGCCTTCTCCCTTTTTATAAAAAGGTGTTTAAAATACAGTTTTATTTAACGAAAACATTAATTTTCAACAATTTGTTTATTTTTCGTTATTAGCGGTGGACGTAATCTTCAAAATGATATCTCAATCATTGATTTTGATGATGTATTAAGGGAGATATGGCGTACAAAAACACCTTTGAGAAATAATATGTAAGGATATTAAAATATAGAAAGTATAATAAAGTATATTTCGGGAACACAAGAAGAACACTTAAAGACAGAGTCAACGAACACTTTGGAGCTTTGAGGAATAACCATCCTTCAGTTTCAGATTGGGCGGAAGTGACCCAGAAGTGCAATCTTTATATCAAGAAACGATTACAACTTCCAGATTCGTATTAGAAGCAAATGTTTATTAATAAACAGAAAGGTTTAGAAATTAGTAAATTTACAGTGGAGAAATTAATAGGTTTCAGTACTTCAAGAATAATGTATTTTTAGTAGATTATCTTAATCATTAATTAGATACCTTCTTTGTTACAAACCGGGTTTTAGTTCTTTGTAATAATCGTTTTCATATTTAAATTCATAATGTCGCCTGAAGAAGCAGAGGGAGTAATCTCTGTGAAGTATTGGGTATGTAGTGGTTAGAACCAGTGCTTTTTTTCTAGGAAAAAAAGGTACAGGAACTTTGGTCATTTTTAGCAGCCCTTCCCCCCACATCAAATTCAGAGCCCAGGTACCAAACGCAGTAACCCCCTCCCCCCTATTTTTAGCATACTTATAGTCACTTTTAACAGAGAAACAAGCAGCCAATGAGTTTAAATTACATAAACAATTGCTTTAGAAATACTAAAATGCTTTTGTCCACTAATCGTTTTATAAAATCGTACCGTGTTATTTTACTGTCAAAAAAGGTACCGGAACGTCGTTCCGGTGCGTTCCGGCAGAAAAAAAAAGCCCTGGTTATAACCGTTAGTTTGCTTATAATAATTTATTTTTTGTTGTTTTATAGTGCAAAAACACGATACCCTATGGGATTCTCAGCATTGGCGCGATATCAAAAAACGTAGGGTTATAATAAATCAATTTTTAACGTGTCGTGTTTAATTATTTAAAAAGAACCCACTATTCAGACACCTATTTACAATTAAAAATTAAAAATGGGATTTTGTAATTTTTAATTTTTAATTGTAAATAGGTGTCTGAATAGTGTTTTTTTTTAAATAACATAGGGTTATTTTTATTATTTTTGTAACCAGTTTGGAGAGTTTGTGGGCCCGGTAGCCGAGTGGGTAAGGGCGCTTGGCTGCGGGTTGGAGGTGGCGGGTTCGGTTCCCGGCCTCGGCGGAGAGCGGGAATTTTTTCACGCTTCTTTCTCCTCCAAACGGGTCCTAGGGTCTACCCAGCCCTCTGTAGAATGGGTACCGGATTTCTTTCCGGGGAAGTTAAGGCGGGCGGGCGTCGGGCTGACCACCCGACCTCAATCTAGTCCCGTTGGTCTCGAAAGGCTGGGAGCCTTATCTCCCATGCTCCCGTGGGCCTACATGGCCTGTTTATGGGATTGCTTTTTTTATTTTATTTTGGAGAGTTTGTTTATTTTCTGTCTTTCTGTAATTAATAAAACTTCGTTTTCTCTTAGAGGTTTGCACAAATTAAATCAAAGAATATGCTTGAAAACTGTAAGAAATGAAACGTAATTGAATTGGTTCGCAATGTAATTATTAAATATTATTTCGTTTATCATACAAGTATTTAACATCTTGTAGTTCACTTTGGCCGTATCATTTATTGCTTGATAAGTTTTTTTCCCAAAACATTAGATGTCATTCAACGTGTCTGCTTTTAAACAAGTCTGAAAAATAGTTTTTTTAACTACAATTATATAAATAGATTTCCTTTGACTCTATTTAGCTCCGTTAGTATATTTTATCTCCTTTCATAAGAGACAAATGTAATGGCATTCGTAGAATACAGCAAACTCAACGTTGGCATTCTGGGAATTATAAGTTATTTTAAATCCTTCGAGCTTTCTCAGAACAAAACACAATTCGAATTTCACGGACATGAATAATTATATATATTATTTCAGTGGGGATCTTAAGAATCTAGATTCGTAGGAAGTATGAAATCTGAATCTGAAATGGCCTTGAAATAATGTTGGAGACATATCGTAGGATACCATCATCAAAACAAAATACCAATCAAAACCCTAGATTTTCTATGCTAATGCAAAGTGCAATAAAGGCAAAATTCTTCAGAACTCAGTAATAAAGTATGTGAACGCTGTTTGCAATAAGCAATGACAATGTGAAGGTTGTATATTATTTATTTCTCAGCTTTTTCCGATCGCCATTTATAAGCAAACAAAATTTTTTCCGTCTTACCCTGTAATTGTACGATTTTTCTTATATAATTTGAAGTTGTCGAGATCTTTCTTTATTCGTGCTTATGCTCTAATGATATAGAAACCTGGTGAATAGTCCATCTATAGTCAATGATGTAAAGAATAAACAGAAGGCCTGAAATACATATACAGATCAGAATTTTTTTTTAGTGAAAATTTAAAATGAAAAAATTAAAAAGAAAAGCGTTTTAAAAAGCATTTATAAAATTTGGAATCACCACACGCTGAGTACAAATAAGGTACGTAAAAATGGAGATCCGCAAATTATACTTGCCCAGATCCTTCGAAAGGATCGCATCTCTCGAAACAGCCTTCTTATAAGGGGGCGCTGTACTCGAGACAGCTATTTTAGTGTTCTACGAATTAATTAACGTCAAGATAGAAAAACTGTAGATTTTCTTTATTGAACTTGTTTTCTGCAATGAAAACAAATTACTATAATAAGCATTTTATTATTGTCATTTGTTTGTTTTCGTAATTATCAGCAGGTGATTGATTAAAAAAAATGAATTTCCAAAAGCGCTACGACAAGGAAAAATATAAGTTTGTCTACTTGTTCAAATATTGGTGATTTTACTGTATTTGTTATACGGTCATAAAATTGTTGCAGGAATTTGAAATCTTGTGTGGTGTCACAGATGAACTACTGTTTTCCTTAGAGAATGAAGAACAATGAATATTTTCTTCTTCTTTTTTTTTTTAAATGAAAGAATTGAAATTTCGAATCTGTTTTCCACCAATCGTAGAATGAGATGACCAAAAAGTGAAACCACGAACACTCCAAACAATACTTTCTTAGAATTACAATTTTAAATTCAATCTTCTGTGATTATGCATTTCCAGAGGAAAGAAGTTTTTAAATTACAGTCGGACCTCTATTTAACGAATCTATTTTGCGAATTTCTCTATTTTGCGAACTTTTCTTTGGAACCAAGAACATTTTGCTAATTTCTTCGTAAAATAACCTCCAAATAGCGAAGTGCATTTTCTATTTAACGAACTTTTTCGTGGTATCTATTTTTTTTTTTCTCTCCTTGAAATGTTTTTGTTATCAACATTCCCT
The DNA here is from genome assembly GCA_023159025.1 of Thereuonema tuberculata. Classification (NCBI taxonomy): domain Eukaryota; kingdom Metazoa; phylum Arthropoda; class Chilopoda; order Scutigeromorpha; family Scutigeridae; genus Thereuonema; species Thereuonema tuberculata. The sequence goes on from JAFIDM010001028.1 coordinate 60,914,252, forward strand.
TAGAGGAAATGAAAGAAATGTGGATACAGCTGAGGGACAAAGAAGAAATTAACGATGATGTGCTGATTGATGATTATCTTTCACT
>JAFIDM010001028.1:60919336-60939812 GCA_023159025.1 Thereuonema tuberculata
TATTGTCTAGAAGGACCAAATCCAGGATTTATAAAACCATGATCAGATCTGTTGTTTTGTATGGGGCCGATGCATGGACTCTATCATGTAAGGATATTTCCATTCTTGATATTTGGGAAAGGAAAATTCTGAGGAAGATTTATGGAGCTATTTGTGACCAAGGTTTGTGGCGTATCCGCACTAATAAAGAACTAATGGAATTATTTCAGGGGCCAAGCTTGGTTTCAATTGTTAAAAGTAAAAGGATCCAATGGGTAGGCCATCTCCAAAGGATGAATTTGAACCGTGGAGTTAAGAAACTTTTTATTGGAAACCCTGGTGGTAGAAGATTAAAAGGAAGACCACGACTTAGATGGCTTGATGATGTGAAACGCGATTTGAAAAAGCTCCAGGTACGAGGATGGAGGAGAAAGGCGCAAGATAGAAAAGAGTGGGCTCATATTGTTAAGGAGGCCAAGGCCCTACATGGGCTGTAGTGCCATGGAGTTAGTTAGTTAGCATCGTAAATGTGGGACACTATTTAGTTTATGTTTATTTATTTTTTATATTTTTCTTCTTTCTTCTTTTTTTAATTTTAATAAATAGGAGGCTGCGACTATTTCGCTATCACCGGATTACGAACCGAAAAATATCAAATTCCTTTAAGTAGCACCGATACTATCGAATTATAAAGGTGTTACAACTGGAAAACATGAAATCCCGTTAACTACCGCTGATACCAATTACAAAGGTATTTCAACTCGAAAATATTAAATTCTGTTACTAGCGCCAATATTATGGGATTATGAAAGTGTTTCAACCAGAAAATATCATAATCCGGTAGCAGAGATAGAACTTAATAACAGAATTTGCTATCTTCTGGTTGAACTATCGTTGCTATCTCCATACTTTTTTTTTGGTTGGTGTTTTTATGTCTGTACTTCGCAAAAAATTACCCGCCCATATCATAAAATTCATTACTGTGTCTCTAGGAAAATCTCCCATCATATTTTTTGACTTTTTACACTGTCCACCCTACGTCATTATTCGAACAGGCTGAACGCACTTTCCCCGGCTAATCGGCTGAGTTGGACGAAATGGTCTGTTTGTCCATATAGTTTGTTTTGTAAAGACTTTTGTGAAATTATTCAATTTTTTCTTTGGTTGTTGGTCGGTTGTTTGTTTTACTTTAAATCCATGACCTGACTTTATTAAATTTTTTTATTAATATTTTAACACTTTTTATTTTTTTTTACGTAGGATTATAATCATCGCGGCGAATGTTGAAACCGGAAACACATTATCATTGACTAATTTCTCCAGTATCAATGCCATGAGCTCCGCAGGAAATATCAATCTCAATTATCAAAAATAGGAAATATCAAAAATCTCACATACATCTTCTTGAAATCGACGAGCAACGTTAAGAATAATTTTCCTAGCTTGACTGTTGAGAACTTTTCCTCGTCGAAATGTTAAATGTGAAGCAGCGACCGCCATTTTCTCTCCTATTTGAATGTTAGCGAACTGCCAGGAAAGGAAAATCTATAATCTGCGTTGCATTCTGGGAGTTTCAACTCTGGCCGCGAAGACTGTAATTTAGTTTACTGTGTATAGTTTTTTTTTTTTCTTTCTTTTTTTTTGCCTCGCCTACTTAAAACCACTTATTTTGGGTAAAGGGTAATAATGTTATCTTAAGGCTGAACGCACTATTACGTTTACGTTATTAACGTAATTGCTTCTGTGATGTAGATACGTCTTCAAGGTCACAATCATTGAGTCCTGAAATCAACGAAAGCCCTTACGAGACTTGATGTAGGTTACCTTTATGACATAACTATATTCATCATCAGGTACTAAAGGCACCGCCTTGTCGCTGCAACCATGCTCTTCTGTCCTCGGCCGTTCTCTTTAATTCATAATAGCTTCGGAATTCCAGAACCCTTTGTGTGTCATCCAAGAATTTTCTTCTTGGTCTTCCTCTTCCCTTTTTTCCTGCAATTTTCCCTTCCAGAATAATTTTTAGAAAACTGTTATGTCTAATCATATGTCCCAAAAAATTTGTTTTTCTTTTCTCAATATCCTGTAATAATTTTTTCTGTTCTTCCACCTCTTCCAAAACTTTTTGATTTGTCTTCTTATCAGTCCAACTAGTTTTTATCACTCTCCTCCATATCCACATCTCAGCTGCCTGAATAACTATATTACTAAAGCAATTAAAGTATAAAGACATAAACGTAAATATGATAGTGCGTTCAGCCCGGCTCACTATAATTTTTTGATGTTGAATTTGATATAAAAGTCACTTCGCTTTCAAAAGACATTTTCAAGGAAATGCATTTGTAGATGAGAACCAAAATTGCCAAAAAATTATCTAAAAATTTGAATAATAAAAGAAAACATACATTTCAGTTACAATTTCTGAGCAAATAAGCATATTCATATAAGATAACTCAAAACCTTTATATCCATAAAGTAAGGTTTTTTAATAGTATGTTTAATTTATCAGAATTTCTAATAATTTTTGAAGCAAATATCACCATTTACATACGATTTGCGAAAGCTGGTTATAATTTTCTCCTTTTTAATATTGTTTTTGTAACTGCATTTCTAACAATATAAAGATTGGGACAGCTATCTCATTTGGCCAAGTTTAAAAAAAAATAATATTTTTTTAAAAAATACAATACTTATTTATGCTTCATACTACGGATATTATAGGAACACACTACTCCGTCTTCCGTTACGACTCCGTAAGATAATTGCTTTAAGGGCTAAACGCACTACTCCGTCTTACGTTATGTTTCCGCAAGATAATTGCTGTAGTGATGTAGTTACGTCTTCAGGGTCACCAGAATTGAGTCTCGTAAGACATAACGGAGATCTTCAAATCAACGAAGATCGCAGTCTGTTGAAACATAAGGCCAGCCAATGCGATCGTGTGTTTGAAGCAACAGCCAATCAGAGAGCACTGACGTATTTAAAGGATTTTCAAGTTCGCCGGCGCCATTTTGGCCATCGCTTCGATTGAATCCAAGGCTATTAATAATTAAGTATCACAGTGAGGAGATTATCTTTAGAAAATAAACAATATTTTTACTGAAATAAATTAATTCTATGCGTCAGAATGTGCAGATGTCAAGGTTTTAAAGAGATTTTTCATTTCAACGAACATCTAAGTCAGTGGAAACGTAACGCTTGACGTAACTTCGACGGTTAAGTGCGTAGATATAGACGAATACGGAATGGAACGTTATGAAGATGCATCATAAACATAACCTAAGATGGAGTAGTGCGTTTAGTCCTTTAGTGACGTAGTTGCGTCTTCAAGGTTACAAGAATTGAGTCTCATAAGACATAACGGAGATCTTCAAGTCAAGGAAGATCAACGTCCGTGGAAATGTAACGTCAACCAATCCGATCGTGTGTGTGTGAAGCAACAGCCAATCAGAGAGCAGCGACGTATTCCTTCAGGATTTTTAAAATGGATACCAAGTTCGCCGACCGCCTAAGAATGAACTAATCAAGTTCAAATACTTAATCAAACATTATCTGCGTAAAAAGATGAAAATAATAATGGATTTGCTCAAAAAGTGGAATTTTAGATATATGATTCTGAATTTTTATAAAACCTTTGTAATCGCATACTTCATCCAGGCACGTAGCCAGGATTTTGTTAATGGAGGGGGGGGGTCCAGTACATTAATTCTTATAAATAACTTTGCTTTCGCTAAATGAAACTTTAAAAGTAAAATGATCTTAATATTAAACATCATTTAATGTTGAAGACTATTATCCGGCACCTCTGTCACAGAGCTGTGTTAGGACTATATTCAAGATGGCGGACATCCTGAAATGTGTTTGGAAGGTTAATTTCAAAGGTTAAAAATTGTTAGGAAATTTACCAATACATACATCCTGCAGCTGAGCAGACCTAATCTAACCAAACCTATAGCTAATTGCAGTAAACGATTCGGTCCTACGGTCCTCATTAGCATGAAAGTTTTTTCGAAGGCCGTACGAGGGGTGCCGACGCACCGAATCACATATCCTTACGAGGGGAGCCGGATAATACTCTTTAGCCTTAAACATCAATGGCGAGAGTAGGCTCTTGAATTTCATCATTTTCACGGACACACTGGAACATATACACATTCTTTTCTTCCCTGGCTATGTGCCTGCTTCATCTTTTCGCAGCGTCGCGTCGGTCATATCGGCAGCATGTTGACAAGTCATGATCTAGACTCAACTGTTCGAATCAACTATTTTTGTTTTTTTAGAATTTTTTTAGAAAAAAAGGGCTCAGCCCTTCAAGGTAAAACGCGTTGAATTATAAAACCATCGATATTTTTTTTTTTTTTTAATATGCTTTCAAATTTGCAAAAATAATCACTAGCCTTTCGTATTCAGAATCAAAAGGAAGTGATCAAATTGCGTTTATGCACAAGGCCACACTAAAATTATAGAAACTTATCTTTTTATTGTCAATTATTTTGTTATTTTAAAACGACTTCCTGATCCAGAAACTGACCCAATGATTCACTTTCGGCCCAATTGATTTCAATTCAGCATACGATCGCCCCAAATCCTGTTAAAAGATCACGCATCGAAGTTTTAAAATCGCAGCACGTGTCTTTTCATTGAATAAGCAGGCTCGTGGCGTGTTTTATATGTCTCGGCAATAATTCAACGATGACATGATGCCTGCCTTGTTTCTTTTAGATCACCGTAACAATGAATTGACACTATTGTTAAACAGACCTAATAGGAAGAAAATATACGTTAGTCGTTAGTGTAATTATTAACTATCTAATAATGATCCAAAATTGAATCTAGGCTAATTTCACAGTAATGAAATTTATTTATGTTTCGAAAATACGATTTTTAAGTATGAACAACACTTTACAATATGAACAATACAGCAATATGACATTTTATGCAGACAAATTATACAGGGTGATTCATAAAGTACTGGTAAAAAAGGTCTATAAAGAACATCGAAATATTTTTCTGTCAAATTCGGTGTAAAAAAAGTAAAATAGGGCATGAATTTCCGGATCGAACGTGCGATTCTGAGTCGGATGATGGGGTCCCCATTTTAGCCTTTTTTCTGCTCCTATGAAAAAAAAATAGTCTTAGCACCCTTCACCCTTTTCCAGTACTTTATGAATCATCCTGTATATCACTGAAGCCTTTCAACTTATTAACTTTTAAACTTTTTTTTTTGCCCACAATCAAATTCCGAGTAGTATATCAGTAAACTACAGTCCCAAGGTTTTAGCGTTAAACTAAAACTCCTCATCATCTGTAACCAGTATGTGGGTTGTGTCTGTGAAGTACATTAAAAAAGTACCATATTTAAAAAAAAATCGACTTTACGAATCTGGGTGTTGGTCAAAAACGTCTTTTACAATTCTTAACAAGTCTTTTTACAATGAACTGTTGTTCATTTGTTCAGCTTATGACAGGACAGACAAGACCTTCAAGCTTTATTCACGAGTCTAAATATTTTGTTAAGTCCATTGCTTAAATGTGGCTTGAAAGGACAAGTAAGCTTTCCAATGTAAGCAAATTAAAGTATCTTTGATTTCGAAAGAGCGTTTCCTTCTTCGCGTTGTTTTCTGTGATATTTTCTTTTGCGCAATGTGATTTCTACACCGCGGCGAACATTGTTCCGCTTTTTAAAGTAGGCCTCGGTCAGTTGAATGGTGGACTCTCGTAGTTTCTATTTGAATGAAATTAATAAAAAAATCAATGAATATTTATAAATCGTCTTACACAAAAGTGAAAAACTGACCAAACAAATTATTTCAAGCAATCAGAACATCGCCAGACAAGGAAATACAGTAAAGCCCCGATTATCCGCGAGTTCCGCGAAAAATTTTTTTAATTACGAACCTCAAAAAAACCAATTTTAATCCAAGCCAACAACAGGGAAAATACGATAGGCCCTACCGTGCGAAGGCCGAAAATTACTGACATGTTTATTGTGCATCGTAATCCTATAGGCCTTCTCGGAATTTGTGGATGCAAACGTAGAGCAAAGGTTTCTGCTTTACTGTACATATTTTAAAAGTTTTACATATTATGTTTTTTGTACAATAAAACGTAGTTTTTAATGGTGAAATATTTTTTTTTCGTGTTTACACCTCATTTTTAGTCTTTTTTCGGGTTATCCGCGATTTTCGTTATCCGCGTTGCCATCCTATTCCGCGGATACTCGGCGCTCTACTGTACAAAGAAAAGTCAAACTCACAGATAACCAGAATCACAGATAATTAAGCCATTACGGGGAAAAAAATTATAATAGATTGAAGAAAGCTATAAAATTGTGTTATAAGCTTTAGGCTTATTTTTCCGGAAGAAAGGAAGTCATCAGTTCATGCCCCAGTATGTCTGCATATTTCTACACCTCCTAACAATTCCTGAACTAGTGATTCTTCTTAAAACTAGACATGCATATTATGGTTAAGAGACAAACTCTTCTCTTTAATGAATATCTGAATTATTTTTTTATCTTTCAATAAATTTCACACGACGGCCACGCGAAATCATGAGATCCTGGAGAAACTAATCCTAAACTGTACATAGAAAAATCAAATTTGGTATAATATATTTTAAAATCATCAAACTATTGTTTGAAATATCTTCAGCAAAATTTAAAGGAATGATATCCTCTCCATAAGTGGAATAATGATTAAAATAGGCTCCAAGTTCTTTCGGGACATCTTTTTTAGATAAAGATCAAAAACAATATTTTATTGACAATTGTCAAATTGCATTATATTCCATTCTCAGAAGTAAACAGAATTAATATTCATTCAATCAATAAATACCCTTTCAATTTGAAAGATTGTTTACCTTGAAATTCGGAAATTTCAATGATTGTTACTAATTAAATTAGGAATGGACATGGAGTGTAACAAGGAAGTAGAGATGAAACCATTCATTCGAACATGGCCTCGCATTTCGTCACATGAAACTTGGAAAGTATTTTCCTGATGGTGAAATGAATAAAGATGTCACTGATAAAGTTACCCTTGACAAAAGTTGCTGTGAACTTCATCTTATTTCTACAATTTGTTCGAAACTTATAAGTTTAAAGAACTGCCCTCTTATAAGTTATGGCTAAGCTAATGTTACACGATTAAAACGAAATTTCATCAAAATCCAGACAATAAAATTACGAAAATGATGAATCTTACGTTTCTAAACTTCACGTCAACTTCATAACAACATTGTTTGAGACCCAGAGAGATGCCATTGTCAGAAAACTGTCTTTAATGAAACACTCATATTAAATAAACTTACTTTAAGATTGATAACTTAATGTTGTGAAATCGCTGTAAAATTAAAATTTATAAATACCTTTACTTGATTTAATATTAGAAATCAAGAAATAATGGTGGTAATTATTAATTTGATGGTATTTATTTAAAATATTTAGTTAAGAATTACTTTCTGAAGCGCAGTGGCAAACCGAGTACGCCATCTTAACTTTTTCAGAGATTAAAAACCGAAATTGTGCTAACTATAGTAAATGAAGAAACAAAATGAAAAAATATATATATACATATATATAATAAAATGTAAGCTATATCAAACATCAGTTTACTAGCAGAATGTTAATTTTATTTTTTATACTAGGTTTTGTTTTTATTTTCAATCTCTTATTAATATTTTAAACTTTATTAAAGTTTATTAATTGCAGATAAAATTTCTGATAACTTAAAACTATAATATCTACAGAAATATATTACAATATGTAGTTAAACTAGGACATATTTAAATAATAATAAGTAGGAGAAATGTTACCTCATTATAGAAAGAAAAACTGAATTTTTTTTGATAATAAATTATTATTAAAATTTTCTTACTTCACTGCAATGGTGACATTTTTTCTGAAAATGAAGTGAAGACTTATAATAAATAATATACTTCTAAATAATTTAGTATTGCATATTAATTTTCGTAATTTTTAATAAATTTATTTTTCGGGGAAAAAAGGCTAATTAATTCTCTGAAATATTTTATTAACACTTACGTGATTCTTAGAATTGGTTTTATATTTTTTCTGTGAAAATGTAAATACTTCTATTATTATGTAATCGAAGCATTATATAGAAATATTAGTAATTTACATATTTTTATTATTTCTTATGAGAAAAGAAGAAAAAAATAGCGAAAAACAAAATGCTAAGATTAAATTAAAACCTATTAATTATTTGAATGATTTCTATTAATATATTGATTAAAAAATTTAAAAATTAATACATTTTTATATAGATATTGTGGTGTGAAATTATAGCTAATACATCGGGCATAAATGAAGTCACTCACCTGATTTCACACAATATCCATTCCGCACAGATAATATCAAGAAAAAAATGGTGTTATCGCCGGTATCCTAACAAGAAATGTGCAGTTGTCAACGTGCAACAACGAAGAATCACCTATGCTACGTTGATATACTATTGTTAACAGAGTGGATGACATGCTTTGTTAACAAAAAGAGGGAACTGTACGGTTGCCAAGCAACATAGTGTATATGCAGTTCTACACCAGAACAGTGTGTGTTCAGAAGTTGTGCCAACGAAGTGAGAAGTCGAAATCTTCTCATATTAAGTGATATGTTACCAGTGTGTATAAGCATAAAGTACAATTGCTTATTCAGTGCCTATCAGTGGAGTGTGAATCAACGAGCAGATTCCTGTGATGAAATTAATTCATCATCTTAAACTTGTGAAAAAGGATTTTCACAAATTAGAGGCAACGGAAGACATAGTTAGGGCCACAACATTGAAGTAGAACATAGGTCGCCATGTTTATCGCTACTATGGTTTAGAAGTTAGCAAATACAGTGTCAAGTGACCGGTGCTATACCTACAGCGTATTCTTCGAGTTCCACGATTCCTAAGAAATTAAAGATCGTAAGTACGAACTCTTTATCGTTTTAATGGGTGACCGCTATTCCGAAGAAGCAAGAACCGGATTAATGGACTGTAGAATCTAAACTTTAGAGAAGTTAATTGCTCATGCAAATTATAGCAGATTAGTGAAACTGATTTAATTTATGTAAAGCATAAATTTTAGCTTAAAAGTACATAAGCTAATTTGAACTGATTAAGAACCAGAACTTTAATCGAACACTAAAGTCATAAGGCTGACTATAGTTTTTGTTTACTTATATTATCATTAAGATAATATTTAATGGATGTTTAGAATTTAATTCAAGTTACAGAATTTAATCTTTTTTTATTTTCTTACGTTTGTGTGTTAAATGTTCGCTTTGCTCAATTTCTTAACTATTTAAGTTTAGCTACTTTATCTGAAATTGATTCGTCTGTACATACTCTGAAAACCGCTCCGTGTGGAGGCGTTACAAGTATTAAATTCCCACAGATATTTAAAATATTTTCCCTAGATTTAATCTCTGTATAACATAAACATTCATTATCTCGTGTTGTTTTGTGGCTTAATAAAACAATAATGAAGTTGATCTCAGGCAATGCATCTAACTAGATTTCACAAAAATGTAAATAAATTAAAAAAATAATCTCATTAAAATTTATTAAAAAAAAGTTATATTTTCTTAATAATGAACATCTTGATAATAATTAATTCTTTTTAATTAAAACATTTAATAGAATTTTATTAACACCTAACAATATTTTGGATTTTATTATAATTTGATAAAACTGAATTCAGGAATACTGGTAGGAATGCTTAAAACATTAAATTTCAGTTCGAAAAGATATTTAAACAATTTTCAAACAAACAAAAGTTGCTAGCTTAACCCCCCTGGGGTTGAGCTGCGAAGCGGCCAGGTGCACGAGTTTCTGAAAATGACAGAACTATCACTTATCCTTAACGATATTATAGATTTAATATAATAAAATAATGTGTTTTTAATAAGGAATGAAGAGTCCATGCACTTGAGTTTCTATGGCACAACGTGGTGTTCTTGTTGATTACAAAGCGAATCTTTAGCTTAGAGGCAGTCACGGGACCTCACCAAAGAAATGGACGGATTCTCTATCTCTTTGACCGCACGTGGGGCTATTGACCCGCAAGAACTGAGAAATGAATAAGCCTGCCAATCAGGTCCATCCTGAGAAAAACGATTACAAAAATCATTAAAAGAATTAACACTTTTGTCATTCAAATCTCTATGTTTCTAATAACTAGACCTTTCTCTATTAATGTAATTAATACATTAATTAGAAATTAAGCTCATTTTGACGCCATTTGATGGCAACAACCTTTTTGAATTCGCTATCTGTAAGAACAATATTCAAGGTCAAAAATTCCTAAACAAGTAATTAATAATTAGTTTTTTATAAGGCTATTAAAATTTTGTAGCTATTGCTTTTTCAATGAAATACTGAATATTCACTGATAAATTAATCAGTAAAGTTTCCACAAATTTCAAAATTTTTAATTCTGAAAAAAAAAATCGAAGTTTTACTTGTTTTCATTACGAAAATAAAACTTCGATTTTTTTTTTTTTTTTAAGAAAGTAACACATTAAAGTTTTTATTAAGAAAGTAATTTAAGAAGAGGTTCTATTATTAATTGTAACTAAAATGACCTTTGATAACTATGGGAAACATGAGTTAACACTTAAGACAAAGATTCGTGTTAAGACGGCGACTTGAAACCTAAATCATTGAAATTAAACAGCAACAAATAATTAGAAGATATCATTATAATTAATATCTTAATTACAAGATATTATTATAAAGAAAATCATAAAGATAATATAATGGATTAAAAATGAAAAATCACTATTAAGTAAATACTTCATCAATGAACTAATGGAATATTTAAAATAAATTATATTAAGCAACTAAAAACTGTGTAATTAATACAAAATTAATACCTAATAAAATAAAGCGCAATAAAAAAAATGAAATTCTTGCGTAGCATCTATTGTTGTCACGAGACATTGGGATGTTTCGTTAAATTATTTCCTTAAATGACAATTACTTTTTCACTATTATAACTTTAATATTTTTCATTGTTATTGATTTATGTTTATTAATAAAGAAGATTGATAAATATAAATATAAAATGTGACACATAATGAAGTTAGGTATACAACAATACCCACAAAATTGAAAATAAATGATATTTTCATTTGCTCTTGTTTTTTTATTTATTATTTTATATTTTAGAAGCAACGATGCAAAGCAATTTCAATAATTATTGAAAACTTGCAAAGTAATTTGTTCAGGTCGCTTTACGTAATGGTAAATTGTCTTTACGCAGTCTAGTGGAATAAATCATCTTTTTTTTTTAAAGAAAAGTACAATTGTTCTTAAACTTAATTGAATAAAAAAATTACAAATAAATAATTTTATTATTATTATTTTGAAAACTTTCAATGCTGAAAAATGATATTGTGGTATTGTTTGTACCACAATACTAAAAGTTATTTAATATGTAACACTACACTTTAAAATGCTATCGAGATCATTATCACTTTTCAAGAGCATTTATGCTATTAAAGTCTATGAGGAATAATATTCCTTTTTATCGTAAATGTTTACTTAGAAATACACTAAACATCAATTTAATAAAAAAATAGTAAAAACATTAAGTAATTTTAATTTAATAATAAATTAACCCTTCAAATGATCCTCAGAGTTTGAGTGCATGAAAGAGGACTTGTAAGGTATTTATTTATTTATTTTTTTTTTTTTAAATTCGAAAACGTTTCAATAATGCAAAGAGGTCAAAGATAAAGGGATAAATATCTAGAAGAGAAATAAGATAAAATTGTCTAATCATAATAAAATATTCTGAAAATACTTAACTAATCTTTCGTTGATTTTCATTTTATTTTATTTTTATTTTTTGTTCTATTCAAATAAATGGTATTTAGAATGCGTGAGAGAGATAGTGGAGACCAACCTTTAAAAAATAATCTCTTCCGAATTCATTCAATTTTAGATAACGTAATAAAAAAATATGCCATAAACATAAAAATGTGTGTTACTGTCTTTCCTGCCGGCAAAATTCACATATTGACGTGACGAAGTTAAGTACATTGTTCTTGTACGTGAAATGATAGATGCGAGTCGTAACTACAAAAATATATTAATTAAAAAAAATATAAATGTATGAAGATATATTAATTTTACTATACTATTATTTTTCTTCAAAACAATTCGCTGAACTCCATTAGGTTTTTAAATATCCTGCATTCACCCAGAACAGGACGGCAAGTCCTGTTGACCTTCTGAAAGGTGGGCGAGCACTTGAAATGGAAGGGTCAATTGTACTATAAAGGGGCCTGCTCTTTGAAAGAATTTACAGGCTTTGGATGAATTAAATTCTTTCGTCCTATTTTTTTATTTTCTTCCTTGTTAACTTCAGTTCAAAATAGAGGTTTGTCAGCTTTTTCAATATAATTATTTAATGAATTAAATTTATTTCAAATTTATAGAAGGGGTGCGTTGAGAGGTGATAGGTATTCTTAATTCCTTTACTAATTAATGTTTCAAAGGATAAAACTAACCGTTAATCTCCGGATTAGTTTAATCACTCGATAATTATTCTGGGTGTATTTTAAAAGTAACAATTAATTCATTAATATTGAATTTCAAAAAAAAAAAAAAAAAATGTGATAATGCTTCAATGGGACTTTTGTATTTTTATATTTTTATTTAAAAATTAGGAATTATTAATTTTATTTTATTATTAGAATACTTTCATTGCTATTTTGAAGGTGTTTATCTACTCTGATGAGGCGAAAATCAGCAAATAAACATTATTCGATAACGGAAGGGTATTGTATAACTGGTACATTCAATTATGGAAAGAAGGTTTTTTTCTTTTTTACTTTATTGACTATATTATTTTTTGCTAGTGATATAGTCCATTTTAAGTTTCTGTATACCATCTTAAATGGCTAAGACATTGTTACATTCCTAATATAACACAGTCATACGAATGTTTTGTGTTATTTCTTTTTATTATTATAGTGACCTAAACAAAGAAATTTAAAACGAACTGTATTATTATTATTATCTTTTTAGTATTTAAACTATTGGCTTCAACAAGGAGCGAGAAATGTGAGCATTTAGCTGACGAAACGTTGTCCAGGATATGCCACAGGAGGCAGCTCACGCTATACCCGCAGAAACGGGCGAAACACAGGAAAAAGTAACATCCATGCCGACTCCGGGATTCGAACCCAGGTTCCGACACATCGGGCTCACAACAGGCCGCCGTCTAGACCGCTCGGCCATGCCGGAACGACACTTACTGTATTATTTATCATTTTTATTAAGTTATTCACAAAAGAAAATACGGTAAAACAGGACCACATGTCGCCAAGTCAGATACGGCGATTCTCATAGCGACTGAGTCGCGAGCGATTAAATCAGGTTTAGATCGGTGAGGCTGAGATAGTATTAAAAATCTTTCTTCACTCTAATCTTTTCTATTTTCACAATCAAAATTATCACTAGAAACTGGGTAGCCATTTTCATGAAGTATAAAATCAGAACGAGATTTTGCGAGATCTGCATGTAGACATCTTGGCATTGATGACAGCTATTCGAGGCCTATCAATGGGGGACAATGACAAATTACCTCAACAATAAACTTCCTATTGTTTTATTTTTCAAAAATGCCATTGCTAAGAATTTACAAAACAAAGGGAAACAGATAAAATTAATGGACTCTCATAAATGTGTCACCATTTCTTTCATTAGATGTCTGTCTTGCTTCAAATTTATCCAATTCTCATTACTATTAAAATTTGTAATTAAAAATTTCTCTACTCCATATTTCTCAATACTCTCAAATCTCCCAAAGATTTCTCCAATTACTTTTCTCTGAATCATTTAGTTTTATTTATTTTTAAGCTAAAAATAGTGAAATATACATAAAAACAGTTGAATGTTCAGTTCAACGAACATATATTTATCCGTACATTGAGAAATTTAAAACGTGAAATTGTTTTGTATTAAATTCTTAGAATCAGGGGTTTAAGATATTTTCCATATATTCTCACTTTTTCACTTAACTGTTAACCCTATAACCCTTGTTTTTTAATAGCATTTTTTACACTTTTCACAATAGATCTTTTGAAAGATATTAGTAATTAAATATCTCCCTGAATCAATGTAAATATACTGACTTTTGCTTATATAAGGCGAAATCTTTCAACTGTTTCAAATGTAGATTCCTTCGAAACATTTTTTTTAATTTTTTCCATTGTCTTTCACTCCAGTAACGAGTTTACCTTGTTCTATTCTATTCATATATACTTATTTAAATGTACTTCGTAAATTTTCGGAATAAAGATTATTACTAAAAAAAAATTACAGTATTTTTTGTGTGTGTTTGGGGTTTTTCGTTGTGCATTCGGATTGATAATAAGCCCCCACCCCAACAGAGATTTCAGTAAATTGTATTTTTAATAAGATTTTAACATTGCATTTTTCCTGTATTATCGTAAATAATTTACAGTTCTTTGTATACAATTTTTTTATTTCATGAATATTATTCATAAATATATACCATCATTTTTTGTTTTGTTTTTTTGTTTTTTATCGTTTTGTTTATTTTTGAAGATCATGTAAAGCTATCTTGAGTTTTTTCATCAAATGCATAATTTAGTTCATCCAATCACAAGGTATTACTTTAATTACTTAGCAATTAATTGCTCTGAATTAAGTTTGTTATTTAGTTCATCCAATCACAGAGTATTACTTAGCAATTAATTTGCTCTCAATTAAGTTTGAGTGTTAAAACCTGAAACTTGATTATTATAAACAAAAAAATAACAATTTTCACCCATTCCACGTGTTATGGATATATTTATTTAGATATTTATTTATCCAGTTCCAGAATTTATGAAAATGTTTTTAGATAATATATTTCCACAAAATTTTCATAGAATTTTTTAATGCGCGAAAAGATGTGCTTATATTTATAATATATACATATTTACTCATAGATTCTTTCAAAATATTTTGTAGAATATATGTTTCAATATACCAACAAAAAAAGTATCACTATTAAAAAAAAAAAAAAAACACTATTTGTATGTATAGTTTTCGTTCAAAACATTTTTTTTTTATTTATTTGTTTTTTTGTTTTGTTTTGTTTTTTTTCTTCGTCGTTGACATTAAATTGGTTTTGCTTTGATTCCAAAGAATTTCGTGGCCGAAAAAGTTTTGAGTTTCTTCTACAAAAACATCTTTCATTTTAAGGAACTCTACAAGTTGTAGCCAGAGGAAAACATTAACCCATTGTCTAATACGCTGATCGCAAGAAGAAAATGGAAAAGTAATGCTAAATAAGTAAGTTTACCTGAGCTGTAGTCGCTGTCACGACGAGCAACAGCGTCAGGATGAGGGAGCACAAAAGCCGTGTTGCCATGGTTGGTTGGAGCATTGGCACTGAAGAACTGGCTCACCTCATAAATAGGCCACGGGAGCTGCACGTAACGTAACTCCTCCTACCTGCCGTAGACGCAACTCTTTGCGCAGGTAAGTTATCCAGATAACAATTCCTAACAGCTCTTTTATCGCTGATAAAAACATTAAACTCTGTAGATTACACGTTTTTATCAGTGAAAAACAAAGTGTTCTGATGGAGTTTGGATTGATTTTTTTTTTCTTTTTACGAATTTGATAAATAAATAATCATTCTTTTTGCAAAATTTGAAAAGTAATATTTAATGTCTGCTTTCCTTTACATGTTCTTTTTTTTAGTAGGATAAAATATGGCACCTCCACAAATCTAAACTAAAAACAAAATACACATTAAAAATAAAATAAAGGAAATTCTTGTGCTGCTCTCCGGCAGTCTCAAAGAATTTCCTATGCGTTTTATTAAGAAAGAAAAAGCTCCTAAAATGTATACACACGTTAAAAGATCAGTGTTTACAAATGGCATCCCAAAACAGCTGTTTCTCGCTTAATTGGCGATCATCAGTTGAGAGTAGTCACTGAAAACACCCAAGGTCTCATGTATTATGAACTGAAACGGCAGTAGAACAAAATATTATTGATCGCAATTAAGCGAGAAACAGCTGTTTTGGGATGTCACTTGTAAACACTAGTCTCATCCTCTTAAAGTTGTTTTTTTTTTTTTTTGTTTTGTTTTTTATTGTTAAAAGTTATAAAAACAATACAAAGGAAAGGTCTTCGCGCATTTCTAAATTATAATAATTGGCGAAATATTAATATACAGTATTAATAAATACAGTCGGACCTCTATTTAACGAACCTCTATTTTGCGAATTTCTCTATTTTGCGAACTTTTCTTTGGAACCAAGAACATTTTGCTAATTTCTTCTTAAAATAAGAAGACCTCCAAATAGCGAAGTGCATTTTCTATTTAACGAACTTTTTCGAGAATACAGCTCAGGGAAAAAGAAGACATTAACGATGATGTGCTGATTGATGATTATCTTTCACTTGATTTTGAAGTTGAGACCTCGGAAACACTAACTGAATCGGATATTTTGGACAGTGTGAAAAATAAACACAATATAGCAATGAATTGCGATAAAGATGATGAAAATGGAAATGATCATGATGCAGAAATCAAAAAACCTTCGTATGATGAAATGTTGAAATCATTTGAAACAATCCGCTGCGGATTACAATTTGAAGAAAATACTGAAGGGATTTTTGTTGCAAAGATGCGAGACTTACTATTAGCGAACACTTTTTCAAAAAAAAAAAAAAAACTCAGACAAAATTAACAGACTTTATTAGTAAAATTTAAGTACCCATATGGTAATGAAGGCTTTATATCATTAAAATTATTACGTTTATTAATAATATTTATTGTTTATGTATTTTATGTAGTTTAAAGTAATTAAAGTAATTATGTAGTTTAAAGGTGAATCTCTATTTAACGAATTTGCCTTATAACGAAACTTTTTTTTCGAGATTTAGCGACTTCGTTAAATAGAGGTCCGACTGTATTAACATATTAATATCTTCACATTTTCTATTTCTTGAAATTCGGAAAAACATCTTTTCGCTTCCAATTGCGTTTTTATAGGAATTTCTCTCACCTTCAAGCGCAAATTTTTTCGGAGGGATTAACACCAAAAAAAATTTCAAAGATAATAGTGTTCTGTTGTCCGTAAGTACGAAAAGTTGTCTTTCAAAAAGTCCTGAAAAGGTGGGGTGAGGGGAATTTAGAAGGTGTTATTCTAACTGGCTTAAAATTATTAGATAAAAAACACGGCCATGATGATGTTTATGAACGTCACTTTCCTTAGGAAACTAGGTTAAAAATAGTTATTGTTTTTATTTTTTTATTTATTTATTTCTTCTTCTTTCATCGACTTTGCCCAACGACGGACCACGAGCTAGCCCTACCTGACAACGTCATGGTGAGGCTAGGATATTCAAGAAGGGGGGGGGGGGACGAGATTCACAACTCGTCCAGAAATACCCCTAGATAATAGGTCCCAGAGGCGAAATGGACGAAACATAGAGGAAGAAAGAAACAGCCATGCCCACGCCGGGATTTGAACCCAGGTTCCGACACAACGGCCGTCTTGACCGCCCGGCCATACCGGAGCAACTTATTTATTTATTTATTTATTTATTTTTGCCTTTCTTTTTTAACCACTTAATTGTAAATGCACATATTGGATCGAGGGTTCATATAGTGTAGGTCTCAATTTTGTCCTATAAGTCTATATCTCACCCGGCTAGTAATCACCTAAAACCGGATATGGCCTGGACAGGAAGTCCTATTTTCCCCCAAACATCCAGGCCATGGGGAGTCGGGCACAGGTAAGTTAATTTAACTATATAAAATTTTACAGTTTTGTAGTAAACATAAAACAGAGATCTCGAACGATTTGCAATCGATCAAACGCTTGCGTTGTTAAAAATGACATTACTGTTGTTTGGCACGAAAAACTCTTTTTTCAGGTCACGCAATTCAAGGGTCAAGTATATTTCAAGCGATGCCGCTTTGAATTCATTAAGTACGTCTAGACCCCGATTTTGCATCATTCGAGTGACTTTGAGTACGTGGCCAGTGGCCATCTTGAAGCGGAAGTGCCGTATTGAGTAAGTGACTAGTGGCTACCTTGAACAGGAAGTGCCGTATTGAGTCGTCGTTATCATATTCGTTCTAAGCGTAGTCGATACATTTCAATATTGTCCAATTATCCCTACTTTCCTGACCTGGTTCAATGCCAGCTAAAACCAGGAGTAGCCTTTTTCGAAAGTCGGATTTTTCTCCAAACTCCAGAGACGGCCAAAAGGAGTTCATCCAAATAACGCTCATGGGGTTCCGACTTCGGCTTTGGACCATGGAGGGCACTCTTGGGAAGTCTAACAGAATCTCCCTACGCAAAAAAATCAGACAAAAAAAAATAAAACCATAATAATTTCTAAAATAATCAATTTAATAATTTAATGATTGGGGAGGCTAAATATACCTTTCGCTCCCCATGTAATCAGTGCGGGGGCGATTAGTCCATTATACCAGTAGTTCCGACGGACCCATCACAAATAATATTACACAGATCTTCGTTATTCCACATTAGAATGTAAATAATAATAGTAATTATTAAATCTACAGTCAAACCATCCAAACAAAAAAAAAAGCACTATTTTCCCTAATTTCTTTCCTTTTTTTCTTCCTTTTAGGATGCAACGGGAACAGGTTTATGATCCTCCTCAATTCCCCACTTCGGCACCTCATTGACATAAGTCTTAAGCCCCGAGAACACCATGCAATTTTTCAGCAACTTAGTCGTCCGATTTTGACGTCACGAGTTGATATAGACAGTTTTAAGCCCGTTTATGCAACTTGACTGCAACTTTTGTCATCCGACACGAGTTGTTCGTACATCTGCAACTCGAAAAATTGCATCGAAGTCGCTGGGAATTACCCAATCACAGGGTAGCGTTGGAACATGTCAGTCGTGACGTCCCAGCCATGGAAGAAATGGCGTCGAAAATGATATTCGCCGATTCGATACGAAGACATGCTCGTACTCAATGAATAGCAAGAGTATTGCGAGTTTCTTTCATGCATAAATAAAGTTTATACTGAAATGCAGAAATTGTATGCGGCAGAATTTATCAGAGAGGTTTCAAAACCTCGATTTTTTCGGATTTTCCACATCGGGTTTGGGAAACGCATTGCATTATGGGATTCCTTCTATCACCGCCGACTTCATGTCGAGTTGCATGGTGTTCGGGGTTTGACAAAAGTTTATATCAAATCGTGACGTCAAAATCGGACGACTAAGTTGCTGAAAAATTGCATGGTGTTCGCGGGGCTTTATGCAGGGCGCACACGATGCAACTTGGGCCGAGTTGCATGTGCAACTTTTGGCCTAGAGCGTTTTTTGAGCTGCTTGAGCAAAGTTGCAACCGGAGTTGCATGCAGCAAAAGCTGCAAAGGCGAGGATTTCTGTCGATTGCAACTCCGAAAGCTGCATGGAAATTACCCAATCACAGTGCAGCGTTGGAACATGTCAGTCGCGACGTCACGCCAAGGGGAAACATGGCGTCTAAAACAGATTTCCGCCGCTTCAGATGGACGGATTGCGAATACACAATGAATATCAGAGTATTGCGAGTTTCTTTCACACATAAATACAGTTTATATGTAAATGCAGTAATTTAATGCGGCAGAATATATCGGAGCGTTTGAAAAACCTAGATTTTTTGAATTTGAATTTCACTTCGGAAGCGGTATTCGCAATGAATTATGGGATTGTCGCTCACTGTTTTACTGAAGAATTGACGATGGCACCAATCACAGAATGTTGTATCGTGTGCGCCCCTGACTGTCGTTTGTGCCCCTGACTTTTTTGTGCAACTTAATTGCAACGAGTTGCAGAGCAAAAGCTGCATCGTGTGCGCCCTGCTTTACATAATCTAAATAGTCTTGTTGATATTTGATTATATCTTTATTTAAATTTAAATTTGAGAAATAAAAATTAAATTTCAATTTAACCTGATCTGGTTATTGATGTATTATATGAGATAAAAAAAATGATAAAGAACGTTTTATCATGGAAGCTTTAATTACAAACAGCTTCAAAAGCCGTGCCGGCGTGGTCGTGCGGTCTCGGGCGTCGGTCTGCCGTGCGGCCTGTGTGCCGGTACCCGGGTTCAAATCCCGGTCGAGAGCATGGATGTTTCTTCTTTCTTCTTCTGTGTTTCGTCCATTTCTCCCCTGGGACTTACTATCTCAGGGTTATTTCTGGACGGGATGTGAATCTCGTCCCCCTTCTGGAATTTCCTAGCCTCACCCTGACGTTGTCAAGTAGGGCTAGCCCGTGGTCCATAGTTGGCCAAAATCGATGAAAGGAAGAGGGTGTATTGTATATATAATTATGAGAAAAAAAGTTTTTTTGTTGGGTTTTTTTTGTTCGTAACAGGAAATCGTTAATTACTTTCCAATTTTTTTAAATAATCAAAACAAATATAAATAAATAAATAAATAAATAAATAAATAAATAAATAAATAAATAAATAAA
>JAFIDM010001028.1:60963640-60976084 GCA_023159025.1 Thereuonema tuberculata
AAGGTTGCCTCCCCCCGTTTGCACTTATTAGGATCCGAATATCGAAAACTCGTCTATTATGTATCGTTTTGATTTTGATAACGAACACTCATGTCAAATTTCGTGTTACTAAGAAGAGGATAAGGAAGTTATTTATGCACAAAATTGTGTTAGCTCTAGTTTTTGCCATCAGGTTACCATGTGGTGTTATTATGCACAACAATATTTTCGTTCCAATGTTGGACAACGATATTTGTATAGTCCCCATTGTCGCCACCAGGTTCATATGGGGCGCTATTTCAGGGATTTCACCCTTTTTGAAATATAGGCTACCTTGGAAGGTTCCAAGGTATTCTATGTTTTCCGCAAGGTGGCAAAGAGTAACTATATAAAATTTTGGTTCAGATCAGTCAAATGGTGTAAAAGGGAGAAGTGTTTACAATGTATGTTTCAGTCTAATTCTACCGAACCAGTGGCCGCAAACACTCACCAATTAATATTAAAAAAAAAAAAAAATCTACCGCTACAGGCCATGCAAGTCCTTGGCTGCCCTGGAGGTTTGGCTCCAGCGATTCTCGACCAACTGGACTAGTTGAGGTCGGATGGTCAGCCGGACGCACCAGGTCCCATTTGACAGAGGGTTGGGTGAATTCTAGGGTTCGTCTGGAGAAGAAATAATCGTGGAAAAATCCTCGACCACCGTCGCGCCAGAAAATGAACTCCTCACTCCCACGCTTAAACCACTGGACTATCGGATCTCCAATAGTATAATAAATTATTAAATTATAGTAGAGCCCCGATTATCCGCGGAATTGGGTAGCAAGGGCTTCGCGAATAACGAAAATCGAAAAAACACGAAAAAAAGAAATGAGGTGTAAACACGAAAAAAAATATTTCAGCATAAAAACTATGTTTTATTACACAAAAAACATAATATGCAAAACTTTTAAAATATGTACAGTACAGCAGAAACCTTTCTGCAGAGCAAGAGCCTGCCACTCATCCACAAATTCCGAGAAGGCCTATAGGATTACGATGCACAATAAACCTGTCAGTAATTTTCGACCTTCGCACTGTAGGTCCTATTGTACTTTCCCAGTTGTTGGCTTGGATTAAAATTGGTTTTTTTTTTAGATTCGTAATTAAAAAGCTTTTTCGCAGCACTCGCGGATAATCGGGGCTCTACCGTTATTCATTTTTTTTTCCTTTTCAATTTTAAGAAGTTTTAGGAATTCTAAAAATAATTATCTTGCATTTTTTTTTCACTTCAATGAATTGACATAATTAAGCCTGTCCGAAACATTACATATCAGATTTACATGATAAATGACATCATCCTTTTCTTATAAAAACAGAGACCACTTCATCTTAGCCAGGAGAAGAAGACGTCTTTATTTTTTGTCTGTAGTAAATTTTACATGATTTCTTGATGAGGGAGATTCTAAAAAAAAAAAACAAGTGAATATAATTTTGTGCTAAAGCATAAATTTAAGGACGACCCGTAATAATAATTAAAAAAATAATAAAAAAAAAGGAAGTACAATAATGTAAGAAAAAAATAAAAAAAAAGTTAGGAAAATAAGAAAAAAAAAAAGAACAAGATAGGGATAGCGATTAGTAAACCAATCATAGGCTTCTGAGTCACATTTACAAAGAATAGACCTTTACTTAAGAATAATCTATTCTGCGCCGGGATGGTCTAGAAAATGCGCGCGCAAGTCTCTTTGCGACCCAATGCTATCTTACCCACCCCTATTTATATGGAATAATCGTCATTCTTAACTCAAACCTTGTTAATTCACTAAATTCCTAATAATGATATTTAAAAAAAAAAAAAACTTAAATTGAGAAACTGTGAAAAGATTTAAAATGGGAGAAAGAAATGTAGAATAAGAATTGCCCATGAGGGGATCGAACCCACGACCTTCGCGATATTAGCACGACGCTCTAACCAACCGAGCCATCAGGCCAACTACAATATTCAAGAAATCCTAAAACAGTCGCTTCCTAAGTATCTACTTTAAACAACGTGATACTAATTTTAGAGAAAATAAAGTTTTAAATAAAATTTAAAATAAAATCCCAATTCTAAAGGATTACATAACCAATATCTCATAATGTCATAAGTTGAGAAACTGTGAAAAGATTTAAAATGGGGAGAAAAAATTGAAGAATAAGAATGGCCCATGAGGGGATCGAACCTACGACCTTCGCGTTATTAGCACGACGCTCTAACTGAGCTAACAGAAGCCGTTGCGAAGCATTGTGAGATATGTGTCCACGGACAGACAGACAAACCGGAGATGTAAGGCGTCTGTCAGAAGCCTAAAAAACCAAGCTGTTATTGAGAAAAAAAATATTAAGAGAGAGAAAAAAATAGTAACATACACAGATTTGAACCGACAATCTTCAGTAAATGAGTCCGAAACCTTAATCGTTAAGCTATAGCTGACAACTGAAATGAGCTGGTCATTTTCTAACATTTAAGGTAATTGCGGAAATTCAATGAAAACAATGCCGAATATCTCGAACAATGAGGGAGGGGGCATTGGCCCTTGAAAATACCCAATTCCTACGTTGCTTGGGCCTCTGAACACGATGGTGAAATCCGTTTGTCGATCCGACCTTCGGTTCGGGAGTTTGTAAGGGGGATACATTGACAACAATGGCAAATATCTCGAATATATGGGAGGGGAGGGGCATTGACCCCTGAAAATAACCAATTCCTAAGTTGTTTGGGCCTCTGAACACGATGGTGAAATCCGTTTTTCGATTCAATGTTCCGTTCGGGAGTTGTTAGGGTGGACAGACACGGAGGGACGGACAGCACAAACGCATTTTAGTCACTAACACAATAGCTCCCAAATGGTTACCTAAAAAATAAATCCGGTAGAATTAATTTTAAGTAACGGTAGTTGACACCTATTAAGAACTAATGCCATCTTGGCAAAGTACGTTATTCTGCACACTTATCAATATTAGTAATTGATAATTTCCAATTGGAAATATTAGATTGGTTCTGAGTCACTTTCTCAGGTGATTTATGAGACATGGAAGAGTGATTCCATTTTTATGATAAATATCTTACGTGAATTAGTTACTCGATTCTTTTTTAAACGAATGAAATTTGATAGATTTAAAATGCTTGAATCCTCTTAGTAAATGCGAAATCCAAATCCAAATGGCAAATAACGATTTTTCACTTTTACTTGAAACAATTCCCGAGTTTTTATTTCAGTTTAATCTCACTCTTGAGTTACTAAGTCAGTGAATCATTTTTACACTGAGGACTCAGCATTATCTAATTAAATCTACAGCTTTCAAATATTCGTGTCTTCTTGATGCTGAGATACATTTGGTAGCTTTTATTCCATGTAATACATTTAAATTCAGAGGAGAAATTTTTACCGTTTGGTAATACACTGACGTCACTATCGAACAGCATCGATCCTATACAGCCAATAACGTGATTTTTTTCTCCTTTTTTTCATTAAAAATTATTTGTTCAATTAATGAATTCCATCCTTCATCTCTTCAAACCAAATCATACTAATCTTCGCCACCGACGCAAATTAAATAACATTGTAAGAGAAAGAGATTATTCACAAATGATCTCACATCCACAAGAACTAATCAGATACACGTCTAGTAAATTTAACTTCTTACCACTTTGAAGTGAGCCAAGTACTAAACGCTTGACTGCAGCCTTGGAGAGGTTGGAGATTTTTCCAGGTTCAGTTCATCTCCAAACGGGTCCTAGAGTCCTCCCAGCCCACTATAAAATAGAAATTGAGCTTTTTTTCCCAGGAGTGAAATGTAGGTGGGCGTTGACCATACGACCTCAACTTAGCCCATTGGTGAGGAAATGCAGGTGGCTTTATCTTCAGCCACCATAAGGGCCCCATAGACCTGTAGGTGAGAAAATTTATTTTGACTTTTAACCCCATTGAAGCATAAATAAAATGGCTGTTCTGTAGGACGTCCAAAGGCATGCAAAGATCTCCTGTTGCTTACTGTATTTATTTCTTTATCTATTTTTTACATTTTTTTCTTGGATTCCTGATTTCCAGCATTTTTAGTACCAGGTATATTATTGATTGATTAGAAGATTTTAATGGCGCCAAAGCATCTTGGCTAAGCTAAGCCAAAAAAAGTAAGAAAGTAGAATTAAAAAAAAAAAAAGAAAAGAAAACGAAATGTCTAGATGAGAAAGGATAGACATCAAGAAAAGAACAGGTAAGTGTCCAAAGTAAGATAATAGTGTACAGAAGAAAATAAAAACAAACAAACTGATAATTACAAAAGGTTTGCAAGGCCACAGTGATGAAAGAAGCGTAAAACTGATGAAATGGGTAAAAGATCATTATCATTTAAAAGCAAGGAAATATGAAAAGGAACATGAAAATGAAAAAGAAGATAAAAGCAATGACGACGATGTTGAGTAAAAGCAGAACATTCAATTAAAATATGATGAATGGCTAAAACAACATTGCACTGAACACACAGCGGAGGTGAAGTGTTCAGCTGTAAATATTGATAGGTAAATCTAGTATGCCCGATCCTCAGACGTACTTCTGTCGAGTTGTAGAGGATAATAAAGGACTGACAAGACGAAGTTTATTGCCATGAAGATCATCCCATTCATAGGTATATTAATACTATAAAATTAAGTTTTTTAGCCTATTAATGTCAATGTACACTTCGGAGAATGTTACTGAATCATAGAAAATGTCCCAAGTTTCAGCGGATGGTTACACGAGATTCCAGTTACTACTGGTGCATATGTGATGGCAAATATCATTATTGAACCTTCAATTTTTTAACCATACATACTATTTTAATAAATAAAACAAATAAAATGTTTATCATAACGGTTCGGGTTTACAATAACAGATCTTTTTTTCATAGTTTACTGTTATATTTTATTTAAATATTTTATTGTCACTTTTGAAAAAGGGATTTATTATTATAGAACCAAAATGTTGTAATGGATATCTGTGTTTGTTTATTAAAATTGAGTATAAATGTAAAAAAAAATTAAGATTGCTACAACTGCGACACATCTTAAAGGATTTCAACATCTCATTACTTTCTTTAATACAGTCACTTCCACGAATTTTCATCTTCATTGCGAACTACTTGTTCAAGTGAGTTTCATTTTTTCCTATTTAAATAACATTAGCTTTGAAATTAACAGAATAAACGTAATTGAAGAATATAAATGTTAATATATGTTATATTTGCCTTTATCAATCAGTGGGCTCCTGCGGGATACACCTAATCTAACCTAACTAAAAGAAATGATTCTTTTAGTTAGGTTAGGTTAGATGTATCCCGTAGGGATCCATTGTGGCCCATCAGGGCATTGAAGGTAAGGTGGTCAACCTGACGCTCACCCGCCTGTACCGCCATTACCCATTCTACAGAGGGATGATTTCTTTCAATAACTATTTATATTGAAATTATTTATTCATTAACTGTTTATTCATTAATTTAGATATCCTATTTTTATAACTGATACCAGTATTCTTAATAATATCAATATTAACACCAATATTTTTTAATCATAAATAATTATATTAAATAAGTGAGTCGCGGTCTACTGATGAAGCAGCCGTAGACTTTGTATGACTCTGGTTTCAGATCTACTCGTAGATTCACAAATAAGTGTTTGCCTTATATCGACAAAAGATGATCACATTATAGATCCTTTTTTTGACGGATTTTTCCACTCCGGGATGAGATTTTCTCGTTATTTCGACCTGGTGCCTCGGACCTTCTTCGGGAGATGTATATATCGATAAAAACTCATCCCGGAGTGGAGAAATCTCTCAAAAAAAATAAAGAAAAAAGGATTATACAGTATCATATCCTCCTTCAGTACCAAACTAATGATTATGCACTGTAATTTCACAATGGAATAAACATTTACGAACTGATTTTGTTGGTGGTAAGTTTCTGTCTCAAATTTGGAGGGGAAGAAAAAAGATTGAAAATAGATAAACGTAAACTATGTGCAACAGTTATGCAAATAAGAAGAAAGAAAATATGCATGTAGCTGTTAGGCATCATGGCGTAGTTAGGCATCAATCTCATTCACTTATGTTCTTTGCTTTTCTTTGGTGGCGCGAATAATTGGCGACGAACTAAATGTCAATAAATGTAGCTGTAAATAAAGACCTTGGAAGAAAATAGTTTTAGATATCAGTACGGTTAATAAAATAGTAATAATGAGATTGTGTATTAATTATATAATCGTTTCTCTATTAAATAATCATAATAATGAATTTCTATATCTCTACTCATTCCACTAATTGATAGAAGCAATGGAGCTTTCATTTTTAGATATTTAACAATAATCTCATGATAAATATGAACAATGACCAAGATGGAGTCGTGATAATAACGATGATAAGGAATGACTGGGAGACATATCTTTGTTGCTACTTTAATCACAAGAAGCATTCGTGCATATCATGGCTGTTTTTATTATTAGATTACTGTTTTATTTTTTTTAGAATCTGATTAAGTAAAATAGTTTTGATATAAGATATAATTTTTTGAAAAAAAATTTACAATTTTTTTTTTATATCTGATAAAGGTAATAGTAATAAGCTTTTAATAAAAATGTAGTTTTTTTTTGTTACCTTTTTTTCTTAGCTTTTAATGCTTCAGAAAACGAGTAAAAGTGCCCTTTCTTTTAGGTTTTTGGTAATGAAAAACTATCGTGGATGTTTTTAAGAGCCTGTAGGCAGGTTTTACTTGAAAAAATGTTTTATGTATTTATTAATCCGTTTGTAGGAATTTTCAAAAAAAAAATATTTTTTAAAATCTTTAAAAAAAACAAACAATGTATTATTAATAGAAATAGGATAAAAATCCACTGTTTAGATTCACTACTTTTCAATTGGAATTTCTGTCGCCTTCTTGCGCATATTTCTGGACTACAATCCACTCGGAAAAGATTTCAAATTTAAGATTTCAAGTTAAATCATCTCCAATTCTTAAATATGCGTCAAGAAGATCCATCCAGGGGTGAAAACGTTACTAGGGGTGTGGGGGAGCATACACACAGACAGACTGGGTGATTCAATAACTTTCAGTTTCATATTGTCCTCAAAATGAAAGATGACCGGCGGAAGTTTGAACTGCGCAGCCCTTCCGGTAGCTGATCAATTATGTTTTCCTGTCACAATGGACGACGGGGTCTGTTTTCACTGAGAAAGACATGTTGATAACGCCAAAGTAAAACTTCTCTCGACTATTTAGCGTTATTTCAATACCAGTTCTAACAATAAGTATTTATATAAATAAATAAATATATATTATTTATAAATACAATGCTGTTTTGCAAAGTAACAAGCCTTTACCGTAATGGCGACGTCCTGTGATAAACTCATACGGAAGTGCCTGACCAGAGTAATCGATGATACATGCGCAGATCTCACAAAAACAGGGCAGCCATCATTCACTGGGAGAACTTTTTTTTTTTTTAGAAAAGTACGTTCATATTACAACAATGAAAAGACTCCGGCTCCCATTTTCGAAAGTCTGACAATGCTTATAAATGGAAAAGTAAACTTTTAAACAGTCTATTTAAAATTATTTACGTAATAGTGTTATTATCATTGTAAATAATTTACTCCTAGAAGTCCTATTAATATAATAACACTCCTTTAATTCCCACAGTATTTCGACCTTCTTTGCGAAGGACTTCTTCAGGTGGTACCAGAGGACAAGAAACTAATCTTCTTCCTCTACATTTCATAAGGATTACAAATAAGAACTAAAAATAAAACATTTTCGTATATAAGTTGACAATTGAAAACTATCATATTCACTAGCATAGTTATTAATAATGATAACAATTAACACATTAATAATAATGATGCTTCATAAATAACAATAATAACAATACCAACATTATTATTAATGTGTTAATTGTTATCATTATTAGTAACTATGCTCGTGAATAAGATAGTTTTCAATTGTTAACTTGTTTACGAAAATAATTTCATTTTAAATAAAGCAAAGGAAACGCAGCACTTGAATAAAAGGAGAAATTAGTTCTTATTTGTTAACCTTATGAAATGTAGAGAAGGAGAATAGTTTCTTGTCCTCTGGTACCACCTAAAGAAGTCCTTCGCAAAGAAGGACGAAATATTGTGGGAATTAAAAAAGTGTTATTATATTAATAGGATTTGTAAGAGTAAATTATTTAGAAGATATACGAAAGATGCTTATATAAAGAATATTATTATCATTACTACGACAGACGATACTGGACAAAATTATTTATTTATTTATAAGCTTGTTTAAAAATTATTTCTAAATTTAAATTAACAGTAATCTGTTTCTAAGTCATTTGTGGTGCTAGGACAAAAAATTAAATTATCTAAAATTGTACTTCATAAAACCTCAAATTAATTTGTTTATTGCCAAATGTAAGGATCTTTAAATTAGCTGTCCCGTTGATTTAACAGCTCTCCTTGTGTTATCCAGGAAAGTTAGCAATTATCTTGAATAAAAAACAAGGTAGATTTAGCGATTAGTAAACTAATCACAATGCTTCGCCACGGCTTCTGATACGTGAAGGAAGAAAATTATTCAAAAGTTATAAAAAGCTAACAAGCTGTTTTTAATTGAAAACTTTTCAATTCAAAATCCACCACAATAGGCTCATGAACACTGAAGAAGGATGAGTAGAGTACAGATTGAGTCATCTTTACGTTAGAATAGAATCAAAAGGCATTCTTATTTGAATAGACTGTGTCGAGACACGTTCCATACATGGTGGAACCCTATCGCTACCTTGGAGCCCGACCAGCTAGAGGCGCAAACTCTACGACTCTGAACTACTCTTGGCAAGACCTTTTGAACGACACCCTAATCAAGTCTCTAGCCCTCGTGGTTGCTGAGTGGATACTTGTCCACAGACAGACACACAAACCGGGAATATAAGGCTTCACGGTATCAGAAGCCTAAAAGCAAACTTTTGCTTTTTTTACTTCAATGAAAATCAAACAATAAAAAAGAGGACCGTATTCTCTCTTATTATGAAGATTCCGAACATCTTAGCATTGGTTCATGGTTGTAGTTTTCATTGTACTCAAACGTATTTACAGAACGATAACAGACATTCTTTTTGTTTTTTACATATAAAATAGATTTTGTTTCTGTTGACGTAGTTGGAAGGGAAGGGGAACTTATTCACATTTAGGAACTTATTCGCATTTTGTATTCTTCTTTTTTCTCTTTTTATGCATTGTTGGAAGATTAAGGCTATGTTTTTCTGGAAGCTGGCCGCTGTATCGGGTCGGCTATTTTTTGTTTGTTTGTTTTTTGTTTTGTATTTTGCGGATAGGACAATGGGATGACATTTCATTATTTACTCTAGGCGCCAACAAACTTACTTTCTCTAATTACTTATTATTAATTAACCTTTCACCTCTTCCTAACTGCGACACTCCTTTTTTTGCAACATCATCCGTTACTACCTACAGACTACTTCGCTTCATGAATATGACATTCTGTAACTGTTTTTTTTTTATGTTTATGTAGTGAAGGTGGATGGCAGAGAAGTCAAGCACTGCGACCGGAGGTCTATTGTACTATCCCACAGAAAATATGGAGAGATGGAGAGAAAGACTGAGAAAGTATGGTGGGAGAAGTGCAGGGGAAACGGGAGAACCCCGAGAAAACCTGCCCAGCGCGGATCGTCCACCATCACGAAACCAACATAAGAACCGAACCCCGGTACTCAGAGGTGAGAGGCCGATGTCATAGCGACAACGCCAACCGCGCGGCCTTTCTGTAACTGTTACTATATCACACAGTTTTGCTTAATATTTTATATTCTCATTGCTGTAATTGTTACAGCCAATTATGAAAGTTAAACGTAATAACGATACAATGTTATTATTATTATTGTCTCGAAAAAGTTTCAAACCATGGGTTTCCCCAACTAAGACAATATGGCGGGTCAAGGATCAAAGCACATATTGCCAAGTGTTAAAAAAAAAAGTATGGAAGAATAGTTAGGGATGTGTGGTTGTGTCCATAAATTTCCTAACTATGCGTGTTGTGTTGAGTATCACAGCCTTCTGGAATTGTGCATAAGTATTTTTGTGAAGTCCTACTGTGCTGAGGCTGTGGTGCAATGTGTGAAGCACCAGACCAGTGGCGGACAGGACGATAGGTAGAACACGTACTCACTCGGTCCTGCCTCCACTGCTTCTGGAGCTCGTGTGCTTTTATTATTATTATTATTAATCGTGTTTGTCCATGTTTGTAGTAAATTAGTAAGTTGTGCATTGTTTGTGGCATAGAGTTTAATGTCATCCATGTAGAGTAAGTGTGTGATTTTATATGGTGTCACAGTGCCTGTGGTAAGCCTATAACCGTGTTTTGTGTTATCTAGTAAATGGCTCAGTGGATTCAAGGCGAGGCAGAACCAAAGAGGACTCAAGGAGTCTCCCTGGAAAATACCTCTCCTTATGGGAATGGGATCTGTAGTGATGGAGGTGTTAGTGGTGCATAGGTGTAATGTTGTGTTCCAACTCTTCATCGTGGCAGCTAAGAATGCCGTGATCTTGGGGTGTATTTTGTAGATATGAAGAGTGTGTAGGAGCCAGGAATGAGGGACAGAATCAAATGCCTTCTTGTAATCGATGTATGCGATATGTAAGCTCCTATTCTTCGCGCGTGCCTAGCGCAGGATTACAGAGTCAATAAGGAGTTGCTCCTTACAACCCTGGGAATTCCTGCGACAGCCCTTCTGCTGTTCGGAAAGAATGTTATATGTCTCGATGTGTGTGTAGATCTTGTCTGCGAGGCAGGAGGTGAGAAGTTTATAAAGTGTGGGGAGGCAAGTGATTGGGCGGTAGTTTGCAGGTTGCGCTGTTTCAGTGTTCTTGCTCTGTAGGTATGTGACACCCTGTGTGAGGAAACGAGGCATATGTTCTGGGTGTTGGATTATATCAGTGAGTGTAAGCGCTAGTTTTCCATGCAGGGACGTGAACCTCTTGATCCAGAAGTTCTGGACTCCGTCTGCACCAGGAGCCTTCCAGTTGTGTGCATGTTTTAGTGCTGTCTGTATGTCTGCGAGAGTAATCTCATGGAAGGACATGCAGGGTAAGTGTTCAGTGAGTTGCTGTTCCTCTGTTATCCATGGTGCTTTATCATTGTGGGGGATAGGGTTTGACCACAAAGACGACCAGTATTCATGTAAAGCCTCGCTGTTGGGAGTGTTTGTGTTAGTTGCAGTAGAGGAAGATGTAAGGGATCTGTAGAATTTTTTCTCATTGTATTGGAAAGTGTTGTTCTGTTGTTTGCGCAGAGTGCACTGTTTGTATCTCTGTAATCTTTTTGCAAGTGCACTGAGTTTTTGTTTTAGTGTGTCGAGATGTTCCTGAACCTGGGTATGATGATTTGAATGTGAAGGGCGAGTATTTATGTATTTGAATATCTTTCTAACCTGGGACATAAGTTTCTTTGTTTTGTTTCCTGCACAGTATTGTGTGAGCCTGGCTATCTCTCCTCTAAGGTCGCTGATGCGGCCCTCAAGGCGACGTCTCCAAGGGGGGATGTATTCTTGTGTCCGGGCAGTGGGAGGTATGTTGTGTTGTTTGATTCCAAGTGCCCGAATGGTTCCCTGTGCAGCACAGTAGAGTGTTGTATGTATGTCTTCTAATGTTTGGATGTTGTCAAGGTGTTGTGGGATAGTGTGTGTGTTGAGATGGTATATGACTGTGGCGAGTTGTTTTGATGTGTGTACTTTGGGGAGTGGCGGCCTGAGTGTGGGGTCTGTGCCTGTGTATTGTGCAAGTGCAGTGTAGAAATGATCATGAGCTGCACGTAATATTTCATTAGTTATATTGTTGGGGCATGTGTACTGAGGGGTAGAGATTGTTTCTGTGTTTTCCATAATGGTGTCTTCGGGTGGGGTGTGGTTTGGTGTCCTGTGGTTGGATTCAGCGACTTCTTCTTTAATTTGTGCAAGTATGCATGGGAGAATAAGATTGTTTACTACAATTGAACGTCGCTGATCCGCTACCCGCTGTTCGCTAAGCCCTAACGATGGATAGCGTGTGGTGAAAGCTTGGTGTAGTGCCTGTCTGTATCCTGTTAGTTGAGTACCTAACTTTGTAACAGTGAAGAAGTCGCGCATAAGATCCTGGTTCATCTGTGGTGACCATCGGATGCGCTGGCGTGGTTTCCCAGTCTTGGTGGTCGCCTGCTCTGACACAGACGAAACACTTTCGACTGTTCGGGCTGGATAGTGTTGCCCGGGCATTGTGGTAGCCATACTACAGGATGGGGTGCCACTTTCTCCACCACCATCTGCGGGAGACTGTAGTATATTTTTCGAACGGAGGCCTCTGCCTAACCCCCGAACGCGGGTGACTTTATCCTGCGCCACACCCGATGCAGCATGATCTATATTAGAACGTGTTCTCATCATAA
>JAFIDM010001028.1:61012463-61024337 GCA_023159025.1 Thereuonema tuberculata
ATGTGAAAAAAACAGTGCAAATCGAAAAGGTAAAATATTAAATTACAAGCAAAAGATAAAGCTAATATTACTTATTTGAGATTGCAACAATACTATAAAATATTATATTATTTTTATGTTTTTTTTAATCAACAACAATTTCATGAAATCAAATATATCAGAAAAAATGTATTTACAGAACCTTCTGCAATGACTTTCAGACAATTTTTGGCTAAGTAAGTTTTCGGTTAGCTTTCAATAAATAATTGTTGTCTGTTAACTTTCATCATCCCTAGTGCTCTTGCTGCCAAGGATAACTCTAAAAGGCATTTGTGTACTTCTTGATATGAGTATTTTACTGCTCTCAGAACATGGAAAACTTGTACTTTTTTTTTTAAACAAACCAACAGCAAATTGTTTTGTTCTTGTTACCCTAATCAGTGCATTATTCATTGAATTACACACATACAGTGACCATTCGAAAACGTAAGACATCCTAAAAGAAATATCCTTTTACACTGTTTCTCAGTCTTTTAATCAGGCAATGCCCTTTTCATGTCTTCAATTTCATGACTTCCTTTGTTTGTTAGCATATTGGAGATAACAGACATATTGTATTGGGTTGTTTCATAAATATTGACCGAGTCCGACAAGAGTAACTTACAGAGCCAGGCTCTAAAGAACGCATCGTAGTAGGAACTACCAAACGCCCCTGAAAAGTGAATGGGTTCAGTCCATGTGTTAAAAAAAATATTTTAGTCAGATCAAATCAGTTTGTGACGTGATGGGGGAACACGAAGTGAGATTAGTGATTTTGCACGAATTCAAACTTGGACATGTGTCCGAATGGTTGCCAATGTCAATAAAATGTGGGATGTCGGCAATACGAGTGACAGAACTGTCCATAGACTGTTTTCAAAGTTCCGTACTGGTGATGTTGACATCGACTATAAGCCAGGAGCCAGTCGTGTGTGACACAGTATAGTTAAGGCAGAAAGTGGAAGGAAAAACAATGTCCATCTTTTGTGAACTTAATGCCGCACTTTCCGTATCACCAGCGACAGTTTCCAGACACTTGGCAGCTGTGGACAAGCTTAAAAGACTGTATACTTGGGTTCCATACAAACTCACCGAACAGCAGCACATAGAGCGCCTGGAACCATGCATTGCCCTCCAAACACATGAGGTTAGCACTCCTTATGTGCATCGGAGTCTTACATTTGATGAAAAATGGGTGCTTTACGACAACAGAGAGCAAACAGTGCAGCGGAACCACTGAAGCAAATGTCGAAACCCCACTTGCACACACAGAAGGTTCTGATCTCTGTGTGGTGAACTGCCAAGAGTGTGGTGCATTATGACTTTTTAGCCGTGTGGCCAAACAGCACAACTGCCATATACTGTCTTCAATGTCACCAGATAATAATGCAACAAACAACCATCTTTCGTCAATCGTTTAGGTCCCATACTTCTGCATGACCACATGCATCTCTTGGAAGCATGCAAAAAATGAATGTCTTGTGGTACAAGGTCCTCCCTCACCCTCCGTAATCACCAGACTTGGCCCCTTCAGAATTTCACAAGTTTCGCCATTGGGGAGGAAACGGTCTGCTAACCACGATGGTGTGATTCATGCTGTTAGCGATTTCTTAGTTCACTTTAATGCCAGCTTCTGCCACCGTGGCACTTTTGCACTGAAAACACGTTGGGTACAGTGTATTGATGCCGAAGACAGATATTTTTCTGAATAAAATGTACTTCTTTGTCTGTTACTGCTGATTTTGTTATTTGTGTCAGAATCGACCAATAATTATGAAACAAGCAAATATATAAAACAATTTCCCTTTATTATAAGCTTGTGTGGCTCACCGGTTGAGAATCCTTGCATTATTGCTCACATTTTCATTAAAAAGTTGACAAAGCTTGTGTACGAAAAACAAATCTTTAATGAAAAAAAAAAAATCGGCATTTTGAAATTACAGCATGAACCTCTAATGACTTACACAAGAAAGACCACAATTCACTGAGCATTACAGCCCTCTATCGGATTTTTCAGGAACTGTTGGCATAGTGACAGACTCTTAAATTTAATTTGTAGGAGTTGAAACTTTTTTTTCTGATCATTCCTTATTTTTTACTATGGAAGCATGAAGAGAAATTCATCAACAACTGGGATCACACATTTTTTAACCCTTTCTTAACGTGTGAGGAGATGTACATAAATTAGCACCCATTCCTAGCCATTCATCTACAAGATGTATCCATCATCCTTGTTACCAATCTCACTTGTTACCCTGTCTTGTTATCTACTTGGCTATTACAGTGAAACTTGGATAATTCGAAGTTGAAAGGACCAGAGAAAAAATTCGAAAAATCCAAAAATTCGAATTACATATATTCTCTCAAGCAGAAGAGATAAATAAAAAAAGATTAACTCCACGATCAAAGATACACAAACTTTATCTAAGAATACTGTTACTTTTTTTTTTTCATTAAATCAAACATTTTTTACTAGCTTATTATTCATCACTTTAAAAAAAAAAAAAAGGCAGATAATTTTAATTGCTTCAATGAATGCAATCTTTGAGTCATAGCATATGATTCCAACCTATCAATTGATACAAAAATACATTCCAACCATCGCTTTTGTTTTCCATAGAAAATCCGTTAAAATAAATAATGTATCTTAAATGAGAAAAGTCTCAGGAACAATTTTTACCGAAATATTTTAAGGACAATCGTATGAAAAATTCGAATTATCCATGATTTTTTAACATTATTTTTAGTACAGAATTCTAGGGACCGAGCAAAAAATTCGAATTATCCAGAATTTCGAATTAAACAAGTTCGAATCATCCAAGTTTCACTGTATCTTAAATTATCTCTACTGTTTTTATCCTGCATAATTCATATCTATATTCTTGAAAATGTAAAAATATTTGAAATGGTCTATTTCAAAACTCTGCATTTTGATGTATTTTAATAATTATTAAGTTTGCACTTTAAACTTTTGTTATATTATAGTGAAGTTACTAATTTAGGCAAAAAGTTACAGGCTTGCAAAGGTTTAAAGAATTATTTAAGATAAAAGAAAGATTGGATGAGAAGGACTAAATAAAACTTCAAAGCTGACAAAGACTAAAATAAAATCAAGAAACATAGTTACATAATGAAAAAACAGATCAAAAAGATACAGGATCTTTACAATCTTTATTAGTCAGTAGCTATGATACAAAAATACTTCTTAAATGGAAAAGCTTTGTCATTTGTTTGTTAATAAGATACAACAGTTTACATTTAATCATTAATTTTCATAAAAATTACAATGCATGATTAACTTTCACTGTATCAACAATACCTGTACTTTTTTTCTAATTTGGCAAAAGGTAAGGTAGAATTAGTATTAATAGCCTATGTGAGATAGACATTTATTCTCTGACAGATGGATGTTGACGATCGCGTTTGCGCGAGAATTACGGAAAACGCGAGATCTGGCCATTAGCCTCTTCAGCAGGTCTCAAGGAATGTAGTATTTTGAATGTCTGTCACTAGGAAAATGCTACCTAATGAATTTATTGTTTGTTTATTGACTGTTTTCAATTTATGAAAACTATATTAAAATGTAGTAAAGTCTCACTACCGTATTTGTAGTGCGCTGCTTCGAATAGCAATGTTTCCATTTTGTGAGAAGACATGGATAGAGGCTATTCTCGCGTAAAGTATGTGAAATCACGGAAATACGGGATCGTCAACATCCATCTGTCAGATAACATTTCAAATGATTATCTGTACATTTTATTAGCAGTACCATTTGATGTAAAGTAACTTCAATAGTGTTAGTTATTTATCCAGTCTATAAACTCTCAATTTCGTAAATAAGCAAAAGCATTTAATGTCTAGTGAACTAAATTAAGTCTACTTTACAGGAAGTGGTTGCTTCATCCTCTAGGTATTGTTGAACCAGAGAAGGTGGATGTTGATGTTAGTGTCTGAACAATGGCTAGCAATGTCTGCATCCTCCTGAAGACATTTTATCATGAGATATAAGGACAAAGGCCTATCTTATAAGGAAACCATACAAAATTGAAAATTATGTTGCATGACTTGGTATACTAGAAAACGAAATCGCCAAACACATCAAAATTTGTTGAAAAAGTCTTTATAATAAAAATATTTAAAAATACATTACGAAAACCAAAATGAGAGCTTTTGGAATCTTGTGTGATTCCGAAAGCTCTTGTTTTTGGTTTACCGTAATGTATTTTTAAACATTTTTTTTGATAAAGACTTTTTTAACAAATTTTGGCATGATTGGTGATTTTGTATTCTATTAAATGCAATTTTAACACACGTTAAGCTTTTATCTAATGACTTGAAATAGTGAAGTC
The DNA here is from genome assembly GCA_023159025.1 of Thereuonema tuberculata. Classification (NCBI taxonomy): domain Eukaryota; kingdom Metazoa; phylum Arthropoda; class Chilopoda; order Scutigeromorpha; family Scutigeridae; genus Thereuonema; species Thereuonema tuberculata. Next base: position 61,016,831 of record JAFIDM010001028.1, read on the forward strand.
ATAGACCATGCTTGAAAACGAAATTGGCAAATTCACAGCCGAGCATGCTGCTGGTTTGCAGAAGTATAGAAACCTAAAGTTTAGATATTTGGCATTTGCTTATTTTTGGTATAGTTTTGTTCTGTGCGGTACAATTCTCTCTAAATAACCTTTGTCTCTGTTTCCTTTCATTCATACTCTTGTATTCATTATTTTAACCAGTTCCAATTCAGTTTTGTATCGAAAACATCACAGACATCTAACAAATAAACTACAGTTACAAAACCTTCTTTAAATGTACTCAATAAAATAGTGATGTTCATAACATCAGTGAAAGACAAACTTCATAATGAATGTAACTGAAATCAATTCTTTTTGAAAACGATTCTTGGTTTAATTGATAGGGTTAATGTGATCTATAAAAGAACAAAACTTCAATTTATGTAATAACCTTTTAATAACACTAGTCATGTATGGATTCACTATTATAACAAGCTTACTTCAAAACAGAAATCCTCATCAGATGAAGTTCAAAGAGAAATCAATTGGGATAAAGGCAGTAGCACTGAACGGTTGATGTCAAAAGAAACAAAGAACGCATTTACAGTCTATTCCATAATGATGATGAAAGTGGAATTCTTGACGATGATGGATAATTTTGGGTTGCATTTCTTTGCTTTTCAATCTAACAGGATTATTAAGAAGCATTCTGCAACTGATTTGAACTTTTGAAATGTCCCTCTCTCTGTTTTTTCTCAACAAAGTTATCTTTCCTGATTGAATGCCATAATTGATCATTTGCCACTCACCTACTCTTTCCTTTTAATTACATTGCTTGATTTTGCCAAATCTATTCCATTTCATATTGTCATTATCTTCCATACAAAATTCAGATTCCTAAATTTCTGCAGCTTATAGATAAAAATTTGCTCAATGCAATTTTGAATGCAGTTGTACTGATTGCATCAATCTGGCTATGTAATGCTACTTTCAACTTCGTATGGTTTTATTCTTAATGGACAATAAGGAAATATTGTGAAAGAAAACAAATGTCATTCAGCACTTGAACTAGTAATAAAAAATCATTACTCTGAGACTAGTAATAAAAAATTCATTAATGTGCGACTGTACTCTTCAAGAGACAAAATAAAATTTCTGAAATTGTTTCAAATTACAAGAACTGCTTATGATTCATGGGTCTTCATGTTACAGTTTACAACAGATGTACTGATAGGAATAAAAATAAAGTGGTATTTTCTTACCTTTATGCGACTGGTGGTAACTTTCTAGATTTGTTAAAGAAATTAACAAATTTTTCATTACTTAGAATATATAAAAAAAAGAAATCCTCCCCCAAAGCAGCTAAATTAATAAATCAAGTTGTAAAATACACAGTAAAGAGATGATGATTCCTTTTTCTCCATTTTTTTAATTAAAAACAAACAGAAGAATGTGATTACAATGTTAAATGATTATGGATAAATGACATTTAACAGCCCCAGTTGTCATACATTGTAGTACAATTTATTGTTACAACAGTTGATTCTTTTTTTTTTTTTTTTTTTGGAAAATAAATAAATAAGTTTTAGTATAATAAAGTTCTACTATTATTAATATACTACTTCTTTTTTCTTTTATTTATTCAAGTAAATGTATTACATCATTTGTATTTTGTATTTTTTACAAAAAATCAGTGTAACTTTGGCATATAAAAACTGAAACAACATGATAATTTTTATAAAATTCAGGCGAATAATTCTGAATTGTACCAGTGTCTAAATTATGAGTTGCTGTAGATTTGACTTCAATTTATCATTTATTGTTTGATGAGCAGTAAGTTTACATGAATAATTTATAATTGTAAAACTAAAAATGTCAAACAACCTCCAATTTCAGAATTATCAAGACTTTTAAAGGAAAAAAAAAAAATCCACATGCAAGTTTTTACATTGTTTTGTTAGTTACAGCAAAGTTCAAAACAAGATTTACAATGATACTGTCGAGAAACTCTTTTAAATAAATGATCCTTAGGTTTCTTTGTTTAAAGTGAAATGAACTCATGATCGCTTAACATTTTCATATTCTTATATCCTGTTACAAATTTTACTCTAAACAAAAAAAAAAGAGACTTTGATTATAATTTTCTGTCGGCATATATATATTCACAAAGTAGTTTAATTCCTTTGAACGTGTAAATTTCTATGAAAAACGATCTGATGTAAACTTTGAATTTCCCCTTAAACTTCAAACAAATCCACATTAAAAAAACCTCTCAAGACCACGTGATATGCAGTGTCAATTTGTTACTTAATAAGCTAAGCATTTCTTTACAAAAATAAAAAGATGTAAATAATAAAATTCATTATAAAGTTATTGCTTACAATAAACTATAAATAAATTTATGAATTTACAATATTCTTCACTTGGTGCTTAGTCAATGATTGTGATATCTTTTTCCCTCTCTCTTTTGTACAAATAAGACTTAGCCAGTCACCTGTCAAAAAACAGATGTGTTTTCGGCTAGATAATGATGTGATGAGATGTAAGAACTCAATGATTCTACAATGATGAAAGATTTGCACTCTTTATTTCTTACGCTTCCTTACTGAAGGACGCTCCAGTACTTGCTTCATTCCACCAGCCTGATTAGCATGGAACTTAAGATTCTGTGCCGTTTCTTGAACCCAAGGTGAGTCAAACTGCGTAGTATCTTGATCAACCAGATGAGTGTATTTGGTTCTTCCAGAACGGCCAAAGTTTTTAACCTGAAATAATTGAAAATAGCAAAAAATTATTCTATTACTTAAAAGAAATATTTGTAACTAAATCTTAGCTTTTAACCCTTCAGGCCGGCAAGTTTCTTCCCTGCATATGTCTCTCTGGTGTTATTATTTTTTTTTTAACCACTCTTTTTATTTTGTTATACTTTTAGTGGAATTTATTTTAGAATATTGATATGTTTTAATAGATAACGATGGATTTGATATATAATATAAAACATTTTATTTAACCCTATTTAGCTGAATTTCATCGTAACTTCGAGCACGCCATTTCATTGAAGTCTGCATGTTTAGCAAATAACTTGAGAAGAAAGAAGCTAAAAGATTTTTTTTTTTTTTTTTTTGCTGGCTAAACTAGAGAGCGGAAATTTAAATTTGACCATTAAGATAAAAGCTTTCTTCATTGTCTCTCTGTCAGTGAAAAAGTACACAATTAAGTAGAAAATTAACAGTGGGAAGCCACTAATTATCTAGCGCTGCAGAGAACATACGCTGCCTGTGAGACAGATACAGGGGAATGTATATGTCTTACCGGGGCTTGAAGGATTAAAGATAAAGAAACACCATTAAAAGTGTTACTATTTTCAATAAAAAAATAATAAAAAACTGTCATCTTAAAAATTACAACATCTTTATTTGTTAAGAAATACACCATGTGCACTAACACAAGAAAGTGAAAAGATCAGCACTAAGGAGAAGAGTTCTTTAACAAAATTCAGGTGAATTAGTCTTTATCTGTAAATTCTCTCATACTACGATTGTATGTGTAAGTTTATTAATGCCTTTCTATTTCAATTTCAATAATGTTTCATATCTACTGTATCTGTCATTTTGAAGCAAGCAAATTAGGATATTGTTAATTTGGTAGCATTATGAGTTTGTAATGTCATTAACAATACGAAAAAAGCAACAACAAAAACATTTATAAGACATCGGAAGTGCAGTGGTGCCTCAAGGAATAAATTACACAAAGAAAAACTCACTCGTTTTTTCCATTAGTGAGTTTTTCTTTGTGTAATTTATTCCTTGAGGCACCTGCGCTTCCGATGTCTTATTCATACCAGCCTCAGTAGCGAGACCTTGTTATTTACAGTGACTTCACCTGGCTGATGATCACCAACGAGCGTGAAACAGCTGTTCCAGGATGTCACTTGTGAATAACTTGGTCTCATCCATTGTTGCTTTTTAAAAACATTTATATTTGACCATTATTGAATGCCATGTGGGAGTGGATATAACAGGATGCATTTCTCAAACACTGTATAATTTACAGTTTTGTGTGGGATAATACAAGATTCAGGTATATCGCAAGTGGAATAGCCATGAAGTTATCATCTGTTGGTAAAAAGAATGTTCTGTTTGTCAGTGCAGACATCGTCAATGCTTGAGGAAATGGGGCATGGCAATTACTAACTGATTAATTATTCCAGCTAAACTCAACGACATCTATTACAGAAAAGCTGAATGCTTATAAACATTGTGAAAGAATGTAAATAAATGTAATGTTGTCATTTTATTGTAAATTCAAATATTTGAAGACGGATTCTTGATGTCATCAACTCAGGCAGGGGAAAAACGAAATAGATAAAAGAAGTCGAGGAGGATCTCAGACAGGCACACATGTCTGATGATGCGGAAGATAGAAAGAAATTCAGGAACACTATCAAAAAACATACATTTGACATCACAACACAGAAGAGGCGGGGATGTAAATGGATAGCGGAGCATAAGAAACAACACAGTGAACACATGAAGAAAATTTGGGCACAGAGAAAACACAAACAGTCATCATAGAGGAATTCAAGTTCAAACACTCTCTTTAAATGGGAATTATCGTGAATAATAATAATAATAATTATTGACCCGCCATATTGTCTTAGCTGGGGAATCCCATGGTTTGAAACTTTTTCGATATAATAATAATAATAATAATAATAATAATAAACCACAGGACACCACACCCCACCCCACCAGAAGACATTACCTTTATGGCAAACACAGAAGCCTCAGAAGCCTCTACCCCTCAGTCCATATTCCCCAACAATACAACTAATGACATACAACAAGCAGCACATGATAATTTCTACACTGCACTAGCACAATATACAGGCACAGACCCCACACTCAGACCTGTACTCCCCAAAGTACACACATCAAAACAACTCGCCACAGTCATATACCATCTCAACACACATACTATCCCACAACACCTTGACAATATCCAAACATTAGAAGACATACATACAACACTCTACTGCGCGGCACAGGGAACCATTCGGGCACTTGGAATCAAACAACACCACATACCTACCACTGCACGGTCACAAGAATACATCCCCCCTTGGAGACGTCGCCTTGAAGGCCGCATCAGCGACCTTAGAGGAGACATAGCCAGGCTCACACAATAATGTGCAGGAAACAAAACAAAAAAAACTTATGTCCCAGGTCAGGAAGATATTCAAGCACATAAACACTCGCCCTTCACACTCAAACCATCATAACCAGGTTCAGGAACATCTCGACACACTAAAACAAAAACTCAGTGCACTTGCAAAAAGATTACAAAGATACAAACAGTGCACTCTACGCAAACAACAGAACAATACTTTCCAATACAATGAGAAAAAATTCTACAGATCCCTTTCATCTCCCTCCACCACACCCAACACAAACACACCCACCAGCGAGGCATTACATGAATACTGGTCGTCTCTGTGGTCCAACCCCATCCCCACAATGACAAAGCACCATGGATCACAGATGAAGAACAACTCGCTGAACACTTACCCTTCATGCCCTTCCATGATATTATTCTCGCAGATATACAGACAGCACTAAAACATGCACACAACTGGAAGGCTCCTGGTGCAGACGGCGTTCAGAACTTCTGGATCAAGAAGTTCACGTACCTGCATGGGAAGCTAGCTGTTGCACTCACTGACATAATCCAACACCCAGAACATATGCCTCTTTTCCTCACACAGGGTATCACTTACCTACAGAGCAAGAACACTGAAACAGCACACCCTGCAAATTACCGTCCAATCACTTGCCTCCCCACACTTTACAAACTCCTCACCTCCTGCCTTACAGATAAAATTTACACACACATCGAGACACATAACATTCTTTCCGAACAGCAGAAGGGCTGTCGCAGGAATTCCCAGGGTTGTAAGGAGCAACTCCTTATTGACTCTGTAATCCTGCGCCAGGCGCGCGCGAAGAATAGAAACCTGCACATCGCGTACATCGACTACAAGAAGGCATTTGCTCAGTCCCCCATTCCTGGCTTTTGCACACTCCTCAACTCTACAAAGTACACCCCAAGATCACGGCATTCTTGGATGCCACGATGAAGAGTTGGAACACAACACTACACCTATGCACCTCCAACTCCTCCATCACTACAGTCCCCATTCCCATAAGGAGAGGTATTTTCCAGGGAGATTCCTTGAGTCCTCTTTGGTTCTGCCTTGCCTTGAATCCATTAAGCCACATGCTAGACAACACAAAACACGGTTATAAGCTTACCTCAGGCACTCTGACACCATACAAAATCACACACTTACTCTACATGGATGATATTAAACTCTACGCCACAAACAGTGCACAACTTACTAATTTACTACAAGTCACAACACAGTTCACCAAAGACATTGGGATGGAATTTGGAATCGACAAATGCCGCAAGCTACATATAACACGCGGGAAGACTATGAATTTGGAGGGTTTTGAACTGGACCATGGGTTGGCCATCCAATCCATGGAAGAGGGAGAGACCTACAAGTACCTGGGCTTCAAGCAAGCGCGCGTCATTGACAACGCAAACATCAGAAACGCACTCAAGAAAACATACTGTGCTCGCGTTCACAGCATCCTCAAAACACAACTTAATGCCAGAAATAAAATTAAAGCCATTAACACTTTTGCCGTCCCCACACTAACATATTCGTTTGGCATAATTTCATGGACAAACACTGAACTCGAAGCACTACAACGCACAACACGCACTACATTCACGAAACACAACACGCACTACCCCAAGTCCGCTACGGAAAGAATGACTCTTCCCCGCAAGGAGGGAGGCCGAGGACTCATCAATCTCATCACCCTAAACGAAAAACAAATACACACACTTAGGGAACACTTCCACCAAAGAGCACAACACTCCTCACTCCACTCAGCCATTGTCAAGGCTGACACTCACTTCACACCCCTGGACCTCGCAAACCCTTCTCTAAACTCACCACCCCCGACACCCACACACAGCAGCTGCGTGAATCATGGGCTCGTAAGGAACTCCATGGCAGACATCGCCACGAACTCAGCCAACCTCATGTCGACATGGAAGCGTCGAACAGATGGCTGATGAGTGGTGAGCTGTTTGGGGAGACCGAAGGGTTCATGATCGCGATACAGGACCAAGTCATTCCCACACTCAACTACAAGAAACACATTCTACACGACGCAAACACACACGACGACAGATGCAGGGAATGCCTCACTACACATGAGACGATCGACCACATAATATCTGGCTGTCCCCTTCTGTCCCAAACAGACTACCTCCACCGACACAATCAGGTAGCATCGATCGTTCATCAACAGCTAGCACACACTCACTCACTTATTAAGAACACGGTCCCAGTACAGCTTATGTGAGGGTGACTCTAGTACGCTTTGGGGTGTGTACTTGTAGTATGGGACCGTGTTCTTAATAAGTGAGTGAGTGTGTGCTAGCTGTTGAT
>JAFIDM010001028.1:61024437-61046603 GCA_023159025.1 Thereuonema tuberculata
CCCTGATTTTTCCTCTAATTTTCAAACTAATGGAAGTAATGCAGAGAAATTTGACACAGACATACCTTGGTTTCAGAGACGCATGATGATTTCATAGCAAGTGTTGACAGTGGTCGCCATTAGTATCAAGGCATGCCTAAACACGCCTCTTCCTGTAATGGAAGGTATTCGCCAATACATTGAGGGTCATAGCCTCTATTTATCGCCGAATGTTTTCTTGCATTTCATGGGAGCTTGTGGGTTGTTGTGATACAATTTCCCTTTCAGTATGCACCATAGAATGAAATCCAGAGGATAACGTCTGACATAGTTATACAAGTCCCTTAGAAATAACACAATCTTCAAAGGAGGAAACAATTTCAGCCATGCTGACATTCAGGGTGTGGCAGATGGCGCCATCCTGCTGAAAATAGCCACTATGGAGTTCATGTGTCAACAAATACCAAGGACAGTGAAAACATAATCCGCCATCATTTCATGCAAGAGCGACATTCGGCCGAAAGTAGCACCACCACTTTCCTTCCCCTGTTCTTCCATAACCATGCTTCCTCTAAACCAAAGTATGTCTGTGTCAAATTTCTCTGCATTATTTCCATTAGTTAGAAAATTACAAGCGAGTAAAACACCCTCTACAATAATCGTATCACCTTTTATATCAAAATTACTGTCATTAAGTAAATATCAACCATGATTTTTTGTGGTTTTTTTCTTTTTGTATTTGTGTATTTTTTCTTGTTCAAAATATTTAGATAGTTAAAATGAATTCATAAATCTTAATATTCTGTAAGAATCAGTAATGTAGGCAATTCCAAAAAGCAATGTTTAATGACTGATCAAGAATTTGGTTTATCTTCCACCCTAATTAGAAAACGTCAGGGGATTAAAAATCTTGGCTTCTTATGGTCATTCTATGCATCAAGTCCAGAAATGTCACCACATTAAATTGAAGCATTTGTGGAGTGTGATGACATTATCGTAACCTAACAAATAAAATTTTTATTTGGACATGTATAAATTTTAAAGTGACAAACAAAAAGTTATTTAATTTTGACTGAAAGAAAATAAAAATAGTGATTACTTACTCGTCATAGATTTTTTGGAAGATATCTTTGAACCGTCCATCATACTTCTTCAAAATAGTATTTTTGGTGCTGAAATTTAAAGAAATAAATTGTTATTAAGAAACAGATTACTGTATATCAACAGCAACACAGGAAATAATTTAAAAATGAATTAAAAATTATTTTATCTAAAAATTCAGATTTAATTTATTCTGAAACACTCCTAGCTCTGCACATTTACTGTTTAATTGTTAATAATTATAATTTATATTATATATATATATATTATAAATCCAATAAAAAAATTTATTAAATTCCACTGAATTTTTGAAAAAAAGAAGTAATATTATAACTCCTGTAATATTGCTTAGATAATATTTTTACATAGACATTCAGTCGACATTACTCCATTTAATATCTTCTTTAATATAATATTTCTTTTCCTGGAACGGGAAACTATCAGATTAGTGAGGACAGGAAAAAACTTTTCTTCTTCCTCTCTAGAATTCGTAAAAATCTACACAGTCAAATTTATACTTAATAACATACTAGTAATAATATATTTCACGTTACTAAGATTAATTATTAGTAAATACTTAAGTCATATTATTGAATTGTTATTTATTGCTAGATTTAATTGTTTTGTAAAAAAGATGTAATGTGAGATATACTGTTAAATGGAGTAGTGTTGACTGGATGTCTATGTAAAAAATAAAAAAATATCACTTTGACAATGTTTATTTGTTTATCATAAAAGTCCAATTTCACTGCTCCATGCAAAAAAACATTGGTTTTAGAAACTAGGATTTTCATCATTAATTTACTGTTTAGCATGATCTTTCTTTGCGTACAATTTTTAACAGCGGAAGAGAGACAGAGGTTAAACTTGTCAGGGACAAGATATGAAATGTAAAGCATGTTACTGAAAGGATAAGTAACCAATACAGAAGAAAGAAGGAAACATCCAACCCACACTGGGATTCAAACACAGGTTTTGGAGGTATCAATCACAGCAGGTCTGATCACTCAGTGGTGCTTGAACGACATTTAGCATGATCAATCTTTTTGAAAACTATTTATGCTGTCATGACAAATCTTGATAAAGGGCAGTACCACACGTAAAGATTTTAATATTTATCTTAAGTCTAGAATTTGTGATACTTAAAGCTTATGCTCTGTGACACAGGATGAGCCGAAATAATCTGAACTTCTAATAGTACACATAAATGCCAATCGAAATTCATACTAATAATTGTAAACTTAATTTTATACAACTATGCAAATAAAACTAAAAAAAAAAATCATATCATCTTGGATTTATTTCAATTTCGTAAGCTCTTACATTATTACTTAAATAATAATTTTAGGCAAAACACAGGAAGAACGGTATTTGCCTGGTGCATTTCATTATGTTTGAGAAGTGAGAATGTTCAGTAAATCTGATTCTGCATGTTAAGCATTTTCCAAATTTATAGAAATAATAGGAATTACGAAAAAAATCAAATTATTTTTTGAAGAAAACATATTGGTTTTGATTAAACTGTTAAACAAATATTTGTCTAACATACATATACTCATTAATGCTTAATACTAAAATTTTAAACAGATATAAATGGTATTGAACATTTTCTGTTGATAATTACCTTAAATATAAAGGAACATCTCTATCTAAAGCGTACTGCATGGAACTATGGGCAAATTCTTCAATTGACTAAAAAAATAAAAAAAAATAACAATTACAAATAAGTAATGAAATAGGAAATATCTTTACAATAAAAGTAAAATACAAGTTTAAAAATAGAGTGTTGCTTTTGAAAATGAATTTGTTAAAAAAATATATATATATTTCTCTGTATTTTAATAAAAATAATAAAATACCACATTTGCATGACTTTGTTGACTGTTTGGACCTAAATTTATTTCTAGAACATATTAATAAAACTGATAAAGAAGTGGAGATGATTTTTATTCACGAAAAAGAACATTTTTGCAAAAGGAATTTGGCAAAATTTTAATAAAATATTTTGATGTATATTTTATAATTTACCAACTAACATCACCTGCTAGCTTCAAAGTTCTCTTAAGATATACGAGGGCGATTCAAATGAAAACGATAAATATTTTATTACAGCTTGTTTATTAGAGGTACTAAAATGAGCATAGCACTTCTTTTCAATGTAGTCACCATTCCTATCAATGCACTTGGCCCAGCTTTTTGGCAAGGCTAGTATCCTCATCCAAAATACTTGAGCACGTACAAAGCCAGTTTTGTACCATGTCTTTGATCTCCTCGTCACTTTCGTCAAATTTGCTCCCACCGAGTTCCCCCTTCATAGATCCAAAAATATGGTAATTGAAGGATGCCAAGTCAGGGGATTAAGGGGAATATGGAAGACACTGTATGTGGAAAAATTTGATGGTTGACATTGTTTAATGGCTGTGTGTGGTCTGGCGTTATCGTGCGGATCACAAGTTTCAGCACATCAGTAAGGAGTACCCTGTACGTGTTCCCAGTCAAAGTCGTCCCTTTATCCATGTAATGTTCCACAATTGGTCAATGGTGGTCCCAGAAAAGGGCAAGCATAAACCTTACCTAACAGCTGTGAGTGGAATTTCTTCTCTTGATCTCCTCTTTTCTGCTTCATCTTTTGGGAGATGATGAGCGGCACCATTCATGCCTGCCCTCTTTGTCTCTGGTTGGCGATGGTGAACCCAAGACTCATCACCGGTGACTATTCGCTTTAAAAATCCTTCACCCTCAGCCTCATCCATTCGTCGCACTTTAATGTCTGGTGTGAGATGTCGAGGGATCCATCTCACAGCCACTTTCCTGCAGCAAAGTTCGTCATGTATGATGTGGTGGACAGACCCAATGCTCAACAGAAGTGAGGACGCAATATCTTTAGTGGTGATGCGCTGCTCCTCTTGAATCATTGCACAATGACTGTGTGTTTGTCTTAGCCTTGGCGCATCCTCCAGATTTGAATGGCCTGCCTCAAACCTCCTCCACCATTTGTACATATGCGCTTGTAACATTCAGAAGACGTTGCACTTTGCTGACATCCATCGATGAGTTTGGTGACCCTCAAGACACCAAAAATCGTACTACATTGTACAAAACATTGTACAAAAATCGTACTACATTGCTTCGCTCTGTGTACATTCCCTGATTTTTAATGATACTTTTATTATTTTCATTTGAATCACTCTCGTAATAGCAACATTACCTAATTTGGATTTCCTGTCCTCATAAGACTCGTACAATTTACAACAGAATAACAAGTAAGGACTGCATTCATGAATGCTGGAATTTACTTTATGAATCTTATCTTTTACCAGACAATTAATTTCAAACTAATTGTTTAATGAATTTTTCTGCTAATCTTACTAGTCTTTAGTTTAGAATTTACTTAATGTAAAGAAGATATTTTTAAGTAATTGTTAAGTTAAAGTATCCCACTATAAGACTATGTAGGCTCTTGGGGTCGCAGGTTCCTGGCATTTCCTGACCAACGGGACTAAGTTGAGTTTGGATGATCACCCAAACACATTAACCCCCAGGACAGAACCCATTCATCAGAGCACAGAGTGGACCCATTTGGAGGGGAATTCAAAGGGGAAAATCCCCGACCTCTGGTGGGGTCAGACATCGAACATGGCTCCTCCAGGCACCTTACCACTTGGCTAACAGGCCAAAATTTAAGTAATTGTGGCGTTGTAATAAATAATGTATCAATAAATAAACAATAACGTAAAACTTATAGAATGAATTTGAAATTGGCGATAGCCAAAAGTGAAGTGGATTAGTATGTGTTAGAAATATCATTGACAATTGATGAAAGAAATGTGTGAATAAGAATGAAATTAACAATATAACACAATGACTGGATGTTATTGTTACATGTTGTGAGGACAACGGTAAGATAACAAGTTTGGTAAAATGGAGATGGAATGTAATCGACGGAGGAAAAATGATGGATTCCTGCAGCTGTTGTGATTTTTCCTTAGAAGACACATAAATAGAAACTGATATACAGGAAGATATCGTGTAGATATATGAACACGTAATGCTATTTTTGTTTATTCATATATTGAAGTTTTTCTGCTTTTATCTTCCGGTACGAGTCTTCAGGAATTAATAAGCTGTGATCAATGAAAGATTACGATTCGGAATATCTATGTTAAGGATTTGATAAGATTACTATTATTAAGCTGCATTTATACAAGACATTATTTTTGGCAGAATTAATATAGTATACGTTATTCCATGAATCTAGGGATAATAAAGAAATTAAGCCTACATTCCACACGTCGAACAATAAAGAACTGTTTTATTATGTTAGTGATAATGGTTGATAAAAAGAACTTCGATTAGTAGTCATTGTCATTTTAACTTAAGAACTAATGTTTTTATTTCACGACCAAGACCTCAGTAATTTAAGATTTATCAACAACCTGTTAATGAAGCTGAAATATTTTACGAATTTAAATATATTCTAAACAAAGAATTAACGTGACTTAAATTAACAGAAAACAGTGGGAAAAAGACACAGTAATAAAAAATATCTGAGTATTCATCGGTGAGAGTTTGGGATGGCCCGTTTCGTCCTTTTTAGGGACTCATCAGCCATAAAAAGCCATATATCATCACTCATCAGCCATATATTTTTTATTTTTGTGTCTTTTCCCCACTGTTTTCTTTTAATTTAAAACTGTTAATTCTTTGTTTAAATAAACCAGGTTGGGTTTAACCTTGGTTGTTTTTGTATTCAAATTCCTTTGCTTCTGATAGATTCTCAGGACAGGATTTGAAATGATACTTGTTTTGTTTCTTTTTTTAAATGTGTTTTCTTTTGAAGGGAAGCCATAGCCGGAAGCGGGTGTGAATACCCTTATTACTTTTGCACTATCTGAGCATTTCATCTGGCGATTGGATTTGGCTGACGAGTCCCTAAAAAGGATGAAACGAGCCGTCCCAAACTCTCATCGATGAATGCTCAGATATTTTTTATTTCTGTATCTTTTTCCCACTGTTTTCTTTAAATATATTCTCTTAACCAAATATTTTTTTTACCAACTTGAAAGAACTTTCTTCTTTGTACATTTTGGTCAAATTATCTCTCTTTCTACAAATTTATGATGAAAATATAAATTTTTTGGTGTTACTTGGTTTTATACATCCTTCAAACTTAATTAAACAATTATATTTACTTCTTCTTCTTCGAGTCGTTTAACACACGTCTGGATCCGGATTGCCAAGGAGCCAGTACGCTGTTGTACGTGTTATGGCTTGTCCAACACCTTGTGTTACATTTTTCCACTTTACTCTGTCAAATGCCAGTTCTTTTCCATCCTTCAGATCTAGTCTAAGCTTAACCAGATCCTCTGTCACATGTGTGAGCCATGTTTTCTTGGGTCCAGATTTTTGGACCTTCCAATCAGTGGGTCGTGGTGTCCAGAGTAGTTTGTGTGGTAGGCGGTTTGTATTCATCCTGCACACATGTCCAAACCATCTCATCCTGCATTTTTGTATCTCTTCCATTAAAGATATTTACTTCATCATAGATATATACTTGTTATGACAATTATGTCTAACACAAATCCAGTTTTGATTTGAAACACAAATGAAATCATATAGAAAGGTCTTTCAAGGATTCCTGCCCTATGTAGTTTCACATATTTAGAAAAATATACTTACTGCATCAGTATTAAACATTCCAAGTGCAACTCCAGGACCAGTAAATTCATGAATAGTGTGTACTATTTGATTTTCTCCCGTTTTCGGAATGAACCGGATTTCTAACTTTCCAGGTTCTGGTACAACAAAATCAGTGGCTTTGTACTATATATAAAAAAAGAAAAGAAATCATATTAAAAAGAGATGAAAAACAAACAAACAGACAGGCATACCAATTCTACATTAAAATATATTAAGAAATATCACTCTCGTTTTACCTGATCAGCATGTGCATGACGGCCAATGATAATAGGTTTTGTCCACCCAGAAACAAGACGAGGAATATTCTTACAAATAATTGCTTCTCTAAAAACTGTGCCTCCTAGAATATTCCTAATGGTTCCATTTGGAGATTTCCACATTTTCTTCAGCTTAAATTCTAAATAAAAAAAATGAAAATATGATAAACTTAAAAAAAACAAAAAAAAACAAGGTAAGGATAGTGATTAGTAAACCAATCACAGTGCTTCGCAACGGCTTCTGAGTCACCTTTACTTTATAATAGACTGCGCCGGGGTGGTCTAGAAAATGCGCGCGCGAGTCGTGTAACCCCATGCTATCTTACCCACCCCTATTTATATGGAATAATTGTCATTCTTAACTCAAACCTTGTTAATACACTGAATTCCTAATAATAATTAAAAAAAAAGATTAAGTTGAGAAACTGTGTGAAAAGATTTAAAATGGGGAGAAAAAAATGAAGAATAAGAATTGCCCACGAGGGGATCAAACCCACAACCTTCGCTTTATTAGCACGACGCTCTAATCAACTGAGCTAACAGGCCACCTACAATATTCACCGTTCAGGCCACCTACAACTGAGCTAACAGAAGCCGTTGCAAAGCATTGTGGGATATGTGACCACAGACAGACAAACCGGGGATATAAGGCAAATTTCAGAAGCCTAAAAAAATATATGAAAAATAAGATTGACCATACTAGCTAACAATACTACTGTTTATGAATTATATGGCATCTCAATAGATTAACTTTTGAGTTTTGTTTAGATACTTTTCGTCAGAACCAATGTGGAGCCCGCAAAAGTTAAAACAAACAATAAAAGACCTGGTTGTGTACTGATGATCGCCATAATAGCGTGAAACAGTTGTACTAGGATATCATTCTGTATACAACTTGGTCTCACCCATTATTTAGATACTTTTGTAAAATTCAAAATAACTGAACTAATACTAATAGTTTTATTAAAGTTAACATTTTTATGGGATATAATAAATACAGCGCTAATAATTATCAAAACTACCTGCATATATCAGCATTAATACAAAGGGCATTCTTCAAACTCTTAAATGAAGGTTCAAATTTCTAATACTGTATATTAAATTCAGAAATGCAGTTTAATAATGTTCGTTATTTACAGTTAATCTTATAAGATGTAGTAGTCATTACCATACAGACGACAAATGGGGAGGGGATTGTAACCCTTTCTCATTGCATCCAAAAATGGAAAAGAATCTAGGATTTTTGTAAATATTTTTTTTGGATTGGAAAGTCTTCCTTCGTTTGTAACTCCCTCCCCATTCCCCTTCTTCCCCCTTCCTCCCAATTGAATAGGACTGACCATCATAACTCCCCTCCCCCATTTCAAATTTCTGGGTATGCATAAGGTAGTAGTTATCAGATCTTCACACAAAAGGAAGCACGTCCTTCAACAGATTTCTATTAATCAGTAAGATAAAACATTCTGAATTAGGGATATTGTATTTGAAATTCCCAAGTTTACATATAGCCTCCTATATTTGCGATATTTCTGATATTGGCTTGCTAATTTCCAAGCAGCTACAGAATAATTCTATCAGATTTGTCATAAAAGAGTTAGAATGTTTTTTATATTAGTGAAGTATCATTACATAGGTAAACTTCTTTGTTTAAAAGATCTCTAATGTCAAAAGCACAGTAGTGCCTCAAGAAAAAAATTAACAATAGAAATCTCACTAATGAAAAATAAGTGAGAAAATTCATGTGCCAGACGTTCGCCGGCCTCAATGAATTTTTTTATAGCATAAAAATTCAAACTGCGCATTTGAATTATTAATAAACAACAATGGGTGAGACCAAATTGTTTACCAAGTGATATCCTGGAACAGCTTTTTCACTCTCTTTGGAATCATCAGCCAGGAGCAGCCACCAGTAAAACAACAAGGACTCCGTACGGAGGCTAATATAAATGATCATCGGAAGCGCAGTGGTGCCTCAAAAGAAAAAATGAACAATAAAAAACTCACTAATGAAAAATTAGTGAGAAAATTCATGTGCCAGCCGTTTGCCGGCCTCAATGAAGTTTTTTAAAGCATAAGTCAAACTGCGCAAGAAATTTCTTGGAAAGCAAAATCCCAAAAAAAATAGGATTTTTTATTTATTTAAAAAACGTTGATCTAATAGATTTCAAGTGTTTTTCAATTTCTAAATATACATAAAGTGTTTTTCAATTTCTAAATATACATAAACTCAGTTGTTGATAGTCAAGCTTAATATGTTCAAAATTAAGTGTCTGTTCTACAGGGTGGGCCAAAAGTTTCCATACATAGGAGTAAATTAAAACTTATCTGACAAAATTATTTTATTCATAAAATATGCTCTACATGACAGCCATTACTTTGAAAACAGAATTGAATACCTCTCTGCCAAAAATGCATTCTAGAAAGTTATCTAAAAAAATTAAATACTCCCTCCGCCTGAAAATAAAGAGTCCCATTTCAAAAAATTGGTTTTTTTTTATTTATTAGGAGTAAAAAAATAGAACAAAAGGATCAAATCTTCTTTGATAAACATAGATTTATGCGATAACAATGCACCCATTGTTATTTATTAATAATTCAAATGTGCAGTTTGAATTATTACACTTTAAAAACATTCATTGAGGCCTGCGTACGGCTGGCACATGATTATGTAATAAACACTTTTGGTTTTTTTGCAATGCTGATTAAAACTTTCATTTTGTTTGTTTTCAATGTCCTTCAATCCCTAACATTGATCCATAGTCTCGAATAACAGTGTTAAATTAAAATGGGACTCTTATTTTCGGACAAATTTGTGTGAAATGGGACACTTATTTTCGGACAGAGGGAGTATTAATTACTCTTATGTATGGAAACTTTTGGCCCACCCTGTATATTAAGATTTTTGCAAAGCCACTGTTTCGTTTTTCAAAAGCTAAATGTGAACCTTTTATCTTATAATATAGACATGCAGTCACAAAAGGATTTTTTCCTTCGTGGCTAATAACGCACATTAATGGAACATTAACTGTAATTATAGTAGAATTCAAATGATTTTAAAAGGGGATACTTCAAATCGTAAGTATTGAAACTTGCAAGGAGTATCAACGACAAAACAATTTCCTGTCATAACTCAGTATTAAACAATTAAGAGACAGGGTTCCGATTTAAGCCCTTTAATTCTTCAACATTTCAGAATACAGTCGGACCTCTATTTAACGAAGTCGCTAAATCCCAAAAAAAAGTTCGTTATATGGAAAATTCGTTAAATAGAGATTCGCCTTTTATTATTCAATATTATTAAAAAAAGTAATAATTTTAATGACATAAAGCATACATTACCACATGCGTACTTAAATTTTACTAATAAAGTCTGTTAATTTTGTCTGAGTTTTTTTTTTTTTTTGAAAAAGTGTTTTCGCTCATAGTACGTCTCGTATCTTTGCAATGCACCAAAAACCCCTTGAGTATTTTCTTCAAATTGTAAAACGCGTCGGGTTGTTTCAAATGATTTTAGCTTTTCATCACACGGTTTTTTTGATTTCTGCATCATAATCATTTCCATTTTCATCATCTTCATCGCATTTCTTAGTTGTGTTGTTTTTATTTTTCACACTGTCCAAAATATAAGATTCAGTTAGTGTTTCCGAGGTCTCAACTTCAAAATTAAGTGAAAGATAATCATCAATCAGCACATCATCGTTAATTTCTTCTTTTTCCCTCGGCTGTATCCACATTTCTTTCATTTCCTCTAAGGGAATATTGATAATAAAAGCATTTCAAGGAGAAAAAAAAAAATAGATACCACGAAAAAGTTCGTTAAATAGAAAATGCACTTCGCTATTTGGAGGTTATTTTACTAAGAAATTAGCAAAATGTTCTTGGTTCCAAAGAAAAGTTCGCAAAATAGAGGTTCGTTAAATAGAGGTCCGACTGTACTTATATTAGGAAAAGGGAAAGAAATATTTATGGAAAAACACTTAGCAGGGCTCCAAAAGTCTCTTGCCACAGACAAATTTGCAGGCACAATGAAAGTTTCTGTTGCTTCCAAAAAATAACATACTAACATTTTTTTTTTTTTTTTCTATTTCCTACCCTGTTTTACTCAGTGTTCAGATATACTGGTTGACAATGAATTTATTAAAGTTCTAGTCACATATAGGGTGTTATATTAATTCTTAATTTAATAATTCATTTGTAGGCCTCTTTCCCTGCTAACTGATTATCTACACAAAGATGCCTGCAAAGATATCATTATTATCCCTATAAAAATAAATTAGAATAACAATATATATTTCTAGAGCCCTGTCTTAGGAATAAAATGCAATTCAACTTGTAAATTTACCTTCCACTCTTTTCTCATCAGGAGTAATTGTTGCACATTTAATGCCAACATGATGCTTCTTAATGGCATTAGCACAGTCAATAGTAACTGAAAGAACACAAAAGATCAATTTAGTAAGATATAGTTTTAAATAAATAGAAAATCTTTTGAAAAGTATTAATATTCTTTAAACACTGAATCTGGTTAAAAAATTAATTGTCTGGAGAATAGCAGGAAAAAAAAGGGGGTGGGGGTTATCTCTTGGACCGTTTATACATTTTGTTTGAGTATTTTTGGCTCTAAACGGGTCCAGTTTCTCAAATGGCCAAGGAATAAACATTTTATTCTTTATTTAGTTTTTTCTTACATGCTTTGAAAATAAATTGCCGGCAGTCAGTTTACTGATACGCATTAAAATTGTATGGCTTCTAGTCAAAATATTTTTTAACTTTAAATAAGGAACTTTATATAGTCCCTTTAAATTATTCAGTTTCTTTATTGCAACATTTCAGAGACATTCTGGGTCATAACAGGGTCAAGGTTTTGATAATGATAAAGATCCCCACGCTGTCAATGGTCTAACATTATGTGTAGAAAGATCCAGAAAGACTTTGAAATGTTTCTCTCCCTAATTTTTAAGATTAACTTAAACTGATACTGCAGAAATCTCTCAAAAAAAACTTAGAAAAAATAATTCATTAATGAATTAGTTTCTGAAAAGCTCTTTCACATTAAAAAAAAGAAAGCACAAGTATGTCAGATTTTCAATATAACAATTGAAAACAAAATCTTTAAAAATTCAATACAATAGATGATATGAATAACTTAAAAACCAGTAAATTCTCAATTTATGACAGTACAATTTTATGATTAAAATTTGATTTAAAAAAATACAGAATAATTAATCAAACGAAACAAGAATCAAGTAATTTAACTTGATTCTTACATAAATGATCAATTTTTTGTCCGAAAACATTTCTATACATATACATCACCTTAACTCTAATATGCTTATCTTGACAATTTGTGCCCATTTAATAAAAATCTTAAAAAGTTATATATGTAATGAGTTCGTTAATCTTGCATTTTTTTGTGTAGGACAATATGAAAGTAGGATTCTTTTTAATAATTCATAGTTTGAACGAACTGTGAATCTTAAATAATCATTTAAGTTTTTATTTAATCATTTAAATAAAAACGCATCATTTAAGTAATCATTAATAAAATTAATATTTTTTCATTCGGGGTACTAAGCTTATTACTTCAAAAAAGAATGCCTTTTTGAGTCAAGCTGATACTCTTGGACGGCCGTTTCGAGCTTGTTGGGCTCTCTTCAGCCAGTGCAAGACTCAAAAGGCGTACGAGGGGAGGTATTGTGTATACACGATGGAGACAGTGACCCCTCAAAAACTAAAAGCAAGAAAATAAAAAACAAGAACAAAATATGGAATCCAAATCCTTGGGCATCACTCAGGCTACCACAAAAGGTATTTGACCACAAAAGAAAAAATATAAATAAATAAATAACAAACCCTCTAATGGGTAAAATTATTTAGAAAATATTTTTTTTTTTTTTAATTGTAGTTAAAATTTTTGACCAGTCCGTAACAATAGAAGAAAAATAGTAACTTTAATATTAAAACAAAAAGTAACTGAAAACGAAAGGTGTGCGCTTATACATGTATGCTTATTGCTTTTCATATGTTTCGGTTGCTGCCTTTTTCAAATATCAAAAAATAAGTTTTGAAATTGAAATTATGCAATGTTAAAAAACATTTAATTTTTTGTTTAAGTACAAATGCACTTTTTAAACTAAAGTAAAGCATATTTGTAGTTGTTTGTAAGACTTAAGATATTATTTTATTTATTTAGTTAAAAAAATAAAATTATATGAAAGTGAATTTAGAGCATTACTCTAATTACATCACAACTCTAACAGAAAATTTCCACTCAAGAATGTAGGTCAAAAAACACTTTCCATTACACTGCGAGGAAGTTCTACTATTTTCTAAATAAATTTCTCTTTAACAATATTATCTAGCGACTAAAAAAAAATAGTTATATCTCTAATTACTTGTTAATTATATAATCAATGTTAATCTGAGTAAATTTAAATTATTAATTAAAGTTTATTTTTCTCTGTTCCGGTTTGACAAACTGTCAAGATTTCCGTACAAAAAAAAAAATTAGGTAGTGAAAAATAAAACAGATTTTTTTTTTCTCCTTAATATTATTATTACTATTATTATTCAATTTGCAATCTCCTCCGCCTCTTTTGTGTCTTCTTTTTATCAGTTTAAACTAAATTAAGAAATAAGATAAGGAAAGTAATTGCTATCAATGGATAATTATAAGGAAACACGACCTCAATTTTTCACCTGTTTTAGGGGAAGTAATTAAAAGGAAAAGAAAATTGAATATTTTTTGTTAATGTAAAAGGAAGTAATTTCGTAAATTCTTACTTTGATCCTCGGTAGCGTCCCTGTTCTGAATACTCAAATCGTAAGAATGCAATTCCATCTCCACGAAGGGGAAAATCAACTTATCCTTGATGAGTTCCCATATAACCCTACAAAAATAGTATTTTGTTTATTATTAGATCTTTAAATGACCAGATTAAAAGTTTCCAATTTTAATGACAACACTGATTTTTATATTTATTTTTTTAAAACACCAGAAATTTGATTTATAATTTATATATTCTAGGAGAAAAATGAAATACAGTATTAACCAAGATCTAAATGCCCTTTTGAAATCTACTCAAAAATTATAAATTAATTATTTTTGTTTAATGTAGGCCCTATTAAAAAAAAAGAATGAATTAAAAAAAGCATTAAAGGAGATAGACAATTTTATATTCATCTTAACTGAACTGTTAAAGTGAAGATCGCAGATTATAAATAAAATAAAAAAGGAAGCAACTTAAATCGGCTTTTAAATAATTATAATTTTTTTTAGTAATAAAAGAAAAAAATGAAAATAGAAAAACCTTGTCATCTCATCGCCTTGAACTTCTACAACGGGTCCGCCTGAAATTAAGAACAAACGTAAAATTTAGGCGAAATCGCAGCGAATTTGAGAAACATAACTCAAAATTGGATAGCAATTCACACTTACAAGTAATTTTTGTCATTTTTCTTCGTTAATTTTCTTAAAACTTCAAGCTAACACAGCTGATCTGTACTATTTGGCGACAGTATTACGGTATCACCCTATAAGAACCGTAAACCACGTGACACGGAAATGACGATATTCACAAAAATCCCATAATGCACCTTCTCGGAAACAACTGATAGTAAGTAGGGCGTTTCGTCACATCATAAATAGTGCTTGAAAAAGATTTCTTCCGCGGGCAATATTTTCATAATCACTCTTGATTTCGAACCGATAGACTATTGAATATCATGCCCAGAATACGATGATAATCTGTATCTTATTGGGATCGCTGAAATTTGTCCACCATCTATAATATTTTTTTGCACAAACATTATTTAAGCATGGGGGAAGGGGCTAAAAAGATATCATTTTTGTAATGATTTAAAAAAAAAATAATTACAAAAAAAAGCTGTGTCATTTAACATAAAAATTATTGTATATTTACTTCAGTGTCGCCGTCAAATAATGGATGTAAGAACAGTTAAACCCTTTTTTAAGAATTTGAAAAATTTAGTATGTAATTAAACATGTGTTACATTATTATACAGTATATTTAATGAATAAAGTAATCTTTTCTTACGAGGTAATTTGTAATTCTATAATTTATCTTCACAATACTGGGCAGAAGAAGATTTAAGATGATCGACAACATTATGGTAAATGGATCTTATGTGGAGACGAAGAGTAAGGCAGAAAATAGGAAAGATTGGAGAATGCTGGGTTTGCAGTGAAGGACCTGCCCTTGGCAGAGAACTATGTATGTATGTATGTATGTATGTATGTATTTAGATGTCTTACATCTCCAGCAAAGGTGTGTCTCGCATCCCGGTTTAAGAGCCACTGCATTAAAAAACATAGATAGCTTCTTGACAGACTATTCATACTAAATAAATGCAAATAAACCTTTATGATGTAGACAAGGAATAAGGCCGGATTTTTCGAAATTCCCACGGGATAGGGAATAAAGAGGATTTATATTTTCGCTTTAAAATTACCTTATCGATATATAGGTGTATGGCGCCAATCCGCAATACATCTGAGTTATCCGGAGAGGGCCACAACGGGCTGGGAACTCGTATATTTTCTGATCTCGATATTAATTTGCTAAATAAATAAAGGTTTTTTTTTTATGGTAAACATGCAAGGGTTCCGGAGCGAAGCGACGGTACAAGGCTAGTAAATATATATTTTAATTTTAATTTCTATTTTCGCCGCTTACGCTGCTGACGACGTGTTGATAAATTGGCTTTATGTTCACAGAAACAGTGATTTGATTTTTGCATTAGTATTTTCAAAGTCACTGTCCGGCTCTATATGTATAATAAGAAATGAAGACAACGGCCATCTTTATTACTTAATTTTTTAAATTTAGATAATTTTGTTACTTGGTTTTTAGATTTAAATAATTTTGTTGAATTTTTTTGAATAAAAAGGAGCAAAGTCTTTAAATATTACGTTTTTGTTTTCAAAATTGTTTCTAAATTTGCCGGTGATGACGTGGTTGATAAATTGGTTTTATCACCATAGAAACAGTGATTTGATCTTTGTATTGGCATTTTCAAATTTCATATCACTATCCGGCCTTATATGTTTAGTAATATAAGTTAATTTTATTCTTATATTCTATACTTTTCTAAATTTTCAAAATTGCAAATGATTGATTAAAATATATATCGAGGGTCCCAAGTCAAAAGGTTCTATGTGCACTTTTGATAAATTTTAGTCTGTGTGGTAAACGGTTTATTTTGGCGACTTCTGTCGTGCGCCAGAAGGTTTTGTTTGAAAAACTAGTTCTAGCCTGTCAGCTAATTGTTCTAAAAGGTTCAATTTTTACTTCTTTTACTTCTTTCAGCTTTCTCTGTGCCGGAAAGTTGTATGGATAAAAATTAGGCAAAACGCACATAGAACCTTTTGGCTTGAGACCCTCGAGATATATATATATATATATATTTATATTTAAAGCCGGATAGTGATGTGAAATTTGAAAAATACCAATACAAAATTCAAATCACTGTTTCTATGGAGATACGGCCAATTATCACGTGTATCTTAAAAATGTCTATTGTGGCAACCTGTTATTTATATGGATGAGACCAAATTGTTTACCAAGTGACATCCTGGAACAGCTGTTTCACGCTCTTTGGCGATCATCAGCCAGGAGCAGTCTCCAGTAAACAACGAGGTCCCAGTAATTCATCATGGCCGGCGGACTGCTGGCACATGAATTTCTCACTAATTTTCCATTAGTGAGTTTTTTTATTGTTCATTTTTACTTTTGAGACACTACTGCGCTTCCGACGATTATGTTATTTATATGTTGAATTAGTAATTAGATATAAATATATATGTTACGGTAATAAAACTATTACTATACTGTAATAAATAATGAAATATAATCAACTTTTTTAAATCGGCTGTTATAATTGGATTCATAATGATAAAAAGAAGAAATTCCAAAGTCTTCTCCCTATATTCCTTACTATTTTCGTAGGAGAATCGCTCCTACTTCATCAGATGTTTAAAAGAATGTAGATGTTTTTATAAACATCAACGAGTGGGACCATTCCGCAAATTAAGCGTTATTATTATTATGTAAAAGTTTCAAACCTTGAGTTTCCCCGGCAACGACAACATGGCGGGTCAAGGACCAAAGCACATATTGCCAAGAAGGATAGGGATGTGTGGTTGTGTCCATAAATTGCCTAACTATGCGTGTTGTGTTGAGTATTACAGCCTTCTGGAGTTGTGCGTAAGTGTTTTGTGAAGCTCTGAAGTCCCCGCGCTGAATAAAGATCCTCCCAGAATGCAAAGCAGGTTATAGATTGTCCTTTCCTGGGCGACCGCTAACATTGAAACAGAAGAGAAGCGACCTTTTTCTCTTTCAATGTTAGCGGTCGGCCACGAAAGCTCAATCTATAAGCTGCGTTGCATTCTGGGAGGATCTTTATTCAGCGCGGGGACTTTAGTGTGCTGAGGCTGTGGTGCAGTGTGTGAGCCACTAGACCAGTGACGGACAGGACGATAGGTACAACACGTACTCGGTCCTGTCCCCACTGCTTCTGAAGCTCGTGTGCTAGATCTGTGTATTTACTGATCTTGTCTGCGTGAGTTTTCTGCATGTTCTTGTTGATAGGCACTGCAATATCAATGAGATAGGTCTGTTTATTGACCTAATCAACAAATATGATGTCAAGTCTGTTGTAATGTATGGTTTTATCTGTGTTAATGGGGCGGTCCCAGTACAGTTTATGTGTGGATGACTCTAGCATGCTTTGTGGTGTATACTTGTAGTACGGGACTGTATTCTTAATAAGTGAGTGTTTGTGTGCTAGCTGTTGACGGACGCTGTTGATCGACGCTACTTGATTGTTTCTTTGGAGGTAAACTGTTTGGAAGATAAGGGGACATCCTGATATTTTGTGGTCGATCGTTTCATGCGTAGTGTGGCATTTCCTATATGTTTCGTCGTGCATGTTTGCGTCATATAGAATCTGTTTCTTGTGTGAGGGGATGACTTGGTCCTGTATCGCGATCATGAACCCTTCGGTCTCCCCAAACAGCTCACCACTCGTCAGCCATCTGTTCGACGCTTCCATGTCGACATGAGGCTGGCTGAGTTTGTGGCGATGTCTGCCTTGAAATTCCTTACGAGGCCATAATTCACGCAGCTGCTGAGTATGGGTGTCGGGGTTGGTGAGTATTGGGCTAGGGTTTTCGAGATCCAGGGGTGTGAGGTGTGTGTCTGCCTTGGCAATGGCTGAGTGGAGTGATGAGTGTTCTGCTCTTTGGTGGAAGTGTTCCTAAGTGTGTGTACTTGTTTTTCATGTAGGGTGATGAGGTTGATGAGTTCTCGGTCTCCACGAAAATTATATATGAATATATAGATATGTTGCGAATTATGAAACATATATACAGTTGTTTCATAATTCGCGCAGCATCGGAATTTCCATTGTTAAGGAAAAATATTGCCTAATCTGATAGGACTCAAGGCTTTTAAGTAGAATATTTTGATTTGACTTTTTAGTCCGAATCGCAGAAAAGTGACTTCCAGTCGATATTACTACAAAATGATACCCTTATTTGGAGATTTCTGTGATATTCGGTTATACGGGAAATACTTGATCATTCTTCAAATACGTACTGCAATCGGGTTATTACGAAAGTACTTCATAACTTCATGCTCTTGTTTGCTCAGCATTTTTTTTTTAATTTTATTGTATTTGTTTATTATAAATTTGTTTATTTGTTGTAAATTTGCTCAAACACGTTCTTTTTTTCCATACATTTTATGAATGCATAACAAAAATAATAATAAAAAAATTGAAATTTATTACAGTAAGTGCATTCACTGCATTCACTGCAAGACAGTGCCCTATTCTGTGCAGAAATTTCTCACGAATATTTGGAAGCTGCTGAGGAGTAATACGCCTGCACTCCTCTTCAATTTTTTGCTTCAGATCTGGAAGGTCACGTGCACGTTCATCTTTATAAACGTTTGATTTTAAATGACCCCGGAGAAAAAAAAAATGATTGGCGCCAAATCGGGTGACTTTGCTGGCCATTCCATAGTCCCACACCTACCTATTCACGAATCTGGGAACACTTCGTCCAGGAATTCCCGCACAACTGCTGAATAATGGGGAGGAGCACCGTTTTGCTGCAACCATATTGCGTTTTCCCTTGGTTATTCATTCTTATAAACGTTGAATTTTAAATTATGGTCCCCTCTCTCATTACTGTCAAAAATCATAGTTTCTTAGCCAAAAAGTTCGCGAAAACACCAAACGATTTCCTATTTCTCCTTTTTAAACATGCCATACATACAGTAGCTTTAGCATTATTTTTAGAGTAAATTAATTTAACACCAACATCTACTTTTTCCAGCTCTACCCGAAAGTTTAGAAAAAATTAGCTCTATGCAGATAGAATAGGTCTATGCAGATGATTAAAGCAGAAAAGTAGTTTATATAAATTGTTGACTTATGTTTATGACTGTGTGGTGAGTGTGGGTGGCAGGGAAGCCGAGCAACGCGACGTGCTATCCCACGGAAATAAGGACAGACGGAGGGAAAGACTGAGAAAGAATGGTGGGAGAAGTGCAGGGGAAACGGGAGAACCCCGAGAAAACCTGCCCAGAGCGGATCGTCATATAAAAAAAAGTCTAGAAGTGATAGGCTAATTTATAGAATTTTGTTTTCGGCTAAAACCTCAGCCCGGGCCCCTTTGACGGCCGGACCCAGGTGCTGAGGGAGCAACTGACCTACCCCTCTTCCCTTGTAGGGGCCTTGCTTTTATTAATCTTTAATTGAAAGAAAGTTTTCTTCAATATGTTTATGATACAATTACTGAAGACTTTATCAGTTATCAGTTGCTATTTCATTTTACCGGGTAAGTAAGCAAACAAAGCAAATACAGACATACAAAACTGACTATGAAACGCTGTATTAAGTATTAACATTTAATATAATTTTATAAGAGGCTATCCAAGACTGTTGTTGAAAAATTTCCCGTAATTTTTGCTAATTAACATTTATTTACCTTATCCTTTTAATCAATATTTAAAGATTCTTTTAAATTTTTATTTAAATCTTTAAGTAACGTTTTTGAAGAAAAAGGAGAATTATCATTTTTTTTCTTGAGTTAGAAATTTAGAATTTTGTGGTTATTTATCACACAACAAGATGGCGATGGAATAAATAAATCAGCATTACGTAATTTATGGTCTCTCTCTCATCTATTGTTCCCTCGGTAATCTATTATTCTCATCTATTGTGTGTAGACAATTGCTTCTCTCTTTCCTGTATGTTTCTCAATCGACCAACTGGGATTTTCCAATGGATAATTTCATTTCATATTCTTTGCTCTATCGGTAACACAAAAATAAATATAGCATCGAATTTTATTGTAATGAATTCAGATAATATCACGAAATTCGCCAAACCCCTCTCTCTGTAAAGATAAATTTTAAATCCATTCTTGTACCTAAAAAGTGTGAGGATTTTTTAGACGTATTTAGAGCATAACTTCATTACCCTTTCCCACTTAGATCCAATATAATTATTTAAAACAAGTATTGAATTAAAACGAACAAATGAACTTGCAATTATGTATAATTTATTTACAGTTAATATATTTTTAAATTTATATATATTTATATTCGTATATAACGTTCTTAACAAAATTTAATATATTGTACAAATAAAATATTTTCTCCTCCACAATAATCCCTCCCTTGATTCAATACAAGCAACACAAAAGAGCCGATTTCATGTAGCAAGACATGGGCGCCAACAGAAACAGGTATAGGCTGTGGGAAGGAATAATTGTCTTTCTCGGAGTTTTCAATTTTAATATTCTTTATGTAATTTCTTTCTTGTCAAAAGACACACAAAAACAAATGAATGATAAACATTATTAAATTATTACATTACTTTATTTACATTTATATTATTTCATTTTACACTGTAATGTTTGGTCTTATAATAATGCAGCTTTTTTTAACATCTTTGCTCCCCTTTCCCGAATAATTTCTACTGGTGCCTACAATTTAACAATTACAATTTTATTCCTTTAAAGCAACTCTTTTTTTCTACTTAATGTTTCGTTGATTATTAGCTGCGTTTTCGTGCGATTTAACTTGTGTTAAAAAATAAAATAAAATAAAATCGCCGCCTATTGAGAACACAATGGCTTCTTCCTGTTCATATTTGAAGAAGGATTTTTCTTGTTTGATTTAGTCTTTTATTACAGTTCTCTTTAAGGCAATAATAAGAACACCACCATAAGGCGATAAAATAACAAGAAAAAAAAAAGTATTGCATCTAATATTTTATTTTATCAATTTATAATTTGCTTTCGTATTCAAGAAAGGTTCATTAAACTGAAAAAATCTCTTTATATTCAACAAATATTATAATTTAAAAAAGATTAAGGAAGATTTTAAAAGTATGAATCCATTGTATGAATCTTAAAAACCATTGTATGAGACTTCTTGAAACTTGACATACGCATTTAAGGATAAGAATAATTTATTTTTTCGGTGTGGGTCATTGACTATAAATTAGTTCGATAAGGTCACAAAAATTTCTATATTAAAACAGAAATAATGGATTTCTATTACGTTCATAAATGAATCACATAACAAGAAAAATCATAAATGGACAAAAAATATGTTTTCGCACACTGAGCTATCATCAATGGGAATCCTGGACGGCTGTTTCCTCCTTATTAGGAATCATCATCAGCGTTTATTCTTGATGATAGGTTCAGACTGCGCGAAGGGAAATGGGGGAGTGGAATCCCACATCAAAATATAAATTAATCCTGTGAAATTCGGTATTAAACCCTTGTCCTTTCACTGAAAGGCATTAAGGAGTTTAATTAAAAATAAAAAAACTAAGAAAAGCATCAATATTTCAAAAGAAAGCAAAATTTAACGTCCGTAAATAAATCATATAACAAGAAAAACCATCATCCTGCTAATTATTCCTAATAAGGATGGAACAGCTGTCCAGGATTCCCATTGATAATGGCTCAGTGTCCGAAAGCATATTTATTGTCCATTTATGTATTATCTTGTAATATGATTTCCTTGTAATACTGTTACAAGGTTATTTCACAAGATTAATTTATATTTTGTTGTTTTTGATGTT
>JAFIDM010001028.1:61051311-61108467 GCA_023159025.1 Thereuonema tuberculata
TTCTTGATAACTACATATCAAGTTAATGACATTACAACACTTAACTGTAACATATGACCAAGTTTCTTATCTAATATGTATTCTATATTTACATTAATAAGTGTATCATGTGAAAACTTAAACATACTAATACATTTTCAGCTTATGATATGAATATTATTTCATATCATAAATTTCCCAACTGCTTTTCTCAATTTTTTTCCCCTACTTCTACTAGTTAAGAATATTAAATACAATAGATAAGCCTAACTATATACTCAATGTGAGCTATGCTTCCCATACAATATATAAATGGAAATAAAAAGTGTATTTTGTTATAATTAAAATTCTTAAGCTAGTATAAAAACTTACTGATTGATAAAATAAAAAAGAAAATTACTTTTGCCTCAAAAACAAATACTTAAATAGAAGAAAGGTAAATCAAAACACAGACGCATTAAAACTTATGTAAATAATAAAAAATTGAGTCGGTCAGTGCAAGAACATCCCAAGTCTAAAAATATGAAAATTCCAGGTCAAAGCGTTTTAGGTGTCTTGAAGCATCAGTGCTGTGGTGTACGGAGCAACAACGTTTCAAGTCCATTGCAACTGCCTTGCTGAGGCTGGCATTACGCAAGGGTGACAGCAATAACATCACAAGTAACGAATCCAGACAGTTTTTCTTGTTCAAAATAAAGTTACTGGGACTTGGGATGTTCTTGCACTGACCGACTCAATGGTTATATGAAGTATAAGTAGAAATTAATTATTATTATACAGTTTAACAAGTATCTTTAAATTACGGTTCTACTTCAACTGATTATTAATTATTCTACTGATAAATTTTCTCATCCTTGTTTATATTTTCTCCATTAATTAAAATGAGTATCAACTATTAAAACACTTAATCTTGATAATCACTTTCTATTATTCTTAGGACTTATGTCATAGTTGCTTCATTGGACTTGTTACAATTCTGAGAGGAACTATGTTAAAAACACAATTCTGAATAAATACAATCAAAGTATGAGTAATTGAAATTAATTAAAAGTTAGAAAAAAAAATTATCTCTGAATTGAAATTGATTAGTGTTTCAACACTGCACTATCAGTTATCAGAAAGACAAAAAAAAAAAAAAAAAAATTTTAAATGTTAGCAATCGATGCAAATCACGATCCATTCTGACAATTAAATCAACAGTCTGCAAACAGTTTAAATATGTTATTTTTTTTAATATTATTAGTACACAATATTAATTTGGTAAGGATAAATTAAAAATTTTGTTTTTAGGAAATGATGTATACTCACCTCACTGATAATCTGGTAAGTTAATATTTTAGTTAATTGTAATTATTTAATATTACTGCTTATGACACATTATGAAACGTAATTAATATTATTTAAAAATATCTTGATATGGACAAAGTGTCCTTAAAAGGAACGACTAAAACCAATGACAGAAAATTTATCTCCCATTCCCCTTATTAGCAGACAAGAAAATGCTTTATGGAAATGAACATTCTAATTGTAATTGAAAAAAATAAATAATAGTTTTAAGGTGTGAGAAAATATAAAATTTCAATTTTTATTAGAATTAATTTTTGATAATTAACCCTTCCAAAAAAAAAGCTACTTCTGGTAATAAGTGGTTCTGTTATATTACAAATAAATACATCAATATTAATAGTTCATTCAACCACAGCAAATTCTTTAAACTTAAGAACCTATTCTGAACAATATAATTAATTCCAAAATTTGTTTCCTTTATATAATTACAGTAAAACATCAATTATCAAAACTACTGCCAAAAATTCAAAGACAAAGCAGTACATATAGGGGTTGTTCATGTTAAGCGTGGCCGACTGCATCCTTACTATAATATAGTAGACCAAGCCAAATGAATAAAATCCAGCTATGTTAATCATCATTATGTAGTTTATACATTGATATGATAAAGAAGTGATTTTTGTTTATCATGTCTCCACAAATAGCCAATTATTGGAATGATGTACATCAAAGGCCTTTCCGAAGCCGGATTTAGTGCAAGCATGGTTGTAAAAAGGTGTAAAGAAGCTAGAAGTGCAGTGTCTAATAGCTTTGTAAACAAGGTTCATGCAGCACTTAAAACATCTGGCATTTCAGGAAAATTTATCACAGATAAACTAATACGAAAACTGGGCCCACCTTAGTCATGTATCCAATACCATTCGATTGATCAAGCAATTAGCAGTGCAACATAAACCCAACAATCTTCAAAGAGTCGTGGCCCAAAAAGCTGGCCCATCTTTAGGAACAGTGGACAAGATTAAGATAGATTTGAAACTCCCCAAGTTTCATAAGGCACGTGTCCATGTCCTCCAGCCGCATTTTATTGTTGAAAGGAAAACCAACGCAAGAAAATTGTATGAAAAATACCCGAGTGGTGATAAGTGGCAGTATGTTGTCACTCTTGATGAGGCAAGGATCTATTAACAAATACAGGAAAGATTCTAGCAATTTCCTATCGCCCAACGGATGTGAAATGACATTCAGAGTGCGACAGGACAGCACACGAAAGTTTTACTAAGGGATTCATGGTAGTTACCGGGTATTGTTCAAAAGGACGTCTTAGAATTCATTAAGTGAAAACTAAATGCACTGGTGAAATCCAAACTAGTGCACAGCATTATCAAAACAACACTTCAGAACCACTATTTTGAAACGAAATCCCAGAACTTTACGGAAATAACTGCAACAAAGTCAACCTCCATCAAGATAAGACATCCAGCAATGCTGCGAGTTCAACCAGTTAATTTCTTGGACTTAACAGCAATTCGTTCCATCCCATTTACCGACATCCCTGTTAAGTCGTCGGATGCCTCACCTAAGGACTTTTTTGGCCTAGGAAGCTGTCGTCCAAGAACATCAGCAGGGCTCTGGAAAGTGTGTAAGGAGGTGTGCAATGCTATTCCTCTCTCCGTTCTTCAAAAAAAGTCTTCTGCAATGGAGATTATCCTGCAGGGCTATTGCTAGATGTGCTGGCAACATACAGAACACACTCGCAGGCGGAGGAAAGGTTTTAAGTAAACTGGGACTGCTTCAAAATAGGCCACACTTATCGTGAGCAACCTTCTGTAGTCTCGATTTGTCATTACAGAAGTTAAAAAAAATCAATTCATAAATCAATGTTATCTTTAACAATACTTCTTATTTCAAAATACAGTGGTAATAACCTTGCAAAAGTAATTTAATTACAGGCCTAATTACACTCTGTTTTGTGTAAACTAGTTACTACCACATATGTTTGACTAACCAAACTAAGAAGTAGAATTCTTTATATTATGGTTTCAATAAAAAGGAACTAAAAAAAATAAAAAATTAAAATTCCCTTCATAGTTGTCTTTTTTTAAGTATGTCTCTTTTACAAGTAAGTTGTTTAACATATAGATATATTTTAATAGTGCTACCAATATTACTATTGCGTAATAATTAAAATAAATTACTTACGCTTCTCTTTCTTCTCTATCTCTTTTGATCCTTTTTAATTCACGAAGCTTCCAAGATTCATATTCTGCTTCATCATTGTCGTCGTCACTATTTATGACGCTACTAGGATCAATAATACCATTTTTCTCTGCCAACTCTTTTCTTGCTTCGTCTTCAACAATCTAAAAGAATTAATTAAAAATAAATGTAATTTTTCATTTGGAGTGTAATAAAGATGTTAATCTAGAAAATTGTAATTGATGCGTAAACTTTATGATGAACATTCACAGCAGAGCACAGGATGATTAGGAACTGGTGGCTTTCTTTTGGCTCGTTTGTGTGGGTCTATAAAAATGCACATGAAATTTATGCAAGCACATGGATGACTAAGTGTTGGGACGCACTTGCAGCTAATCGCAAGATTGACAGGGAGAAAGTTCATTAGAGAACCCTCTTTTTGCTGGAGGGCCTGAAAGAACATCGGAATAATAAAACAGGATTCATCCAGGAAGAGTTGAGAAAAGGGCGTCGTCACAATAGAAACGATTATTACATTGCTTGAGGCAGGCAATAAAAGGGGAGAAAAGGGGGAGATTCTTGCAGTTTTGCAGCAACAGTGCTGCAAGTGCGTCCCAACGCTAAGGTTCAACAGCACTCATAGATAAGACAATGAGCAGGCAGATTGTATAACTTTGTGGATCTAATCAGCAAAAAAAAATCTAGAACAGTATAAAAGATTATCATAAAAAAATGTTTTGCTATTTAAATTAGAGTAGCAAAGATTCTTTGAAGCAGAGCAGATTCATTTTTGCATCAACCATTGGATTGCAATAGAATAAGTGCAGTAAGAAGAACAGAAAGCATCTTGTAAGTCTAATCTACAAAGAAGATAGGATCAAGAATAAGAAACAGTAATGAAGAAATGTAAACACGCCATCTAAGATAAAGTAGAAAGGATGGTAGAAGGCTAGCAAACCAATTGGTAAAGGAAATACGCAAAAATCTTTCTTGCCTGAGATAAAAGGTAAAGTGTTAAGAGGCAAGTTGGTGAATTACAATACTGCATGTGGTTGAATAGAGATTCAGAAAAGCATTGGAGAAGATTAAACAGGATGGGAACCATGGACTAAAATGTTAGAAGAATGGAGATTTGGTTCTCAAGTGACTCATCAAGGGGCACAGAGGAAAAAAATAAGCACGAGGATCTAGAAAATGATAGATCTAAAATGAGTTGCACAATGACGGGAAAGTTCTAACAAAATATTAAAATAACTTAAGTTTTATTTGTCACAAAAAAATACTTTCATGCTGTTGCCTCCATAGGGTATCATTTGAAGATTAACGGATTAAATAATACCAGACGCAGAAACCCAAACAAATTCACATTTTGCAAAGCTTAGGAACACTTGGGAAATCTGAGGATTTCAAACCTTATTATTAAAGTTCTTTTTTTTTTGTGCTTTATTTGAAATCTTTTAATATAAACTGCATACCCTTTGATTTTGTGATAGGTTATATTCTAGTAAGTAATAACATACATTCATTTGCAAATTAAGCTGAACTTAGAATATTCCCTTAATTGTTTTGATCTTTGTATGTTAATTTACACTTAAAAGTAAATGTGATTGTGGCACAATTTCACTCCTTAAAAGAAATGAAATATTCCAAATCAGTGTTTACAAAGAACGTACCTTTAAAGTATGTTTTCTTCGTTCTTCTGCTACGCGTTTCTGTTCAGCTTCAAGTTCTTTGAGTCTCTGTTCTTGTCTCTGCTTTTCTTGAATAGTGATTCTATCCCTCCTATTAAAATGCAACGTAAGAAAGATTATGCTTTTTCATGAGAAATAAATCAAAAACGCACAAGACTAAGAGTTCACTGATCTGTTTTTGGAAATTGTGATACCGGGAATCCAAGACAGCCTATTTCAGGTTTCCTGACCATCATCAGTTGTATTTTCCTAACATTTCAAAACTTACTCTTCATTTACATTTACAATAGAGATGACACAGCTACCATAATTCAAGGAAAAAAAATAATATTTTGTTAATATTTCTAGGAGTTTGTTTAAATCAATTACTAAAACAGCCAAGAAATGGAAAAAAAATTAAGCTTTCTTAATGGCACTTTGAACAAATAAAAAAAAAATATTACAAAAGCAATTAAAGTTGAATTTCATTTCTCAATTCATAAATCTCTCAAAAAAAAATTCATTATGCAAAGTTACCTTAAAAGTATTTAATACATAAAATTAACATGCATACAACATCATAACAAAGAAAAATAACAATAAAATGCACAAAACTAAGATTGCGTTTTATTGTTATTTTTCTTTGTTATGATGTTGAACGCACGTTAATTTTATGTATTATATATTAGTTTTATAATTAATCTCTTTTATGCTAAGCGGGTCTTAGCGGGGATTAATTCATTGGCCCCTTTTTATTCTTTATTATGTTTTTTTAATTGGAGGGCCATTTTGATGTTTACTTTTGTTCTATTTATATGTTTCTTGAGTTCACTGAGATGTTAAGATACTGGACAGACCCAACTGACGAAGGTCAGGAAACCAGAAATGGTCCATCTTGGGTTTCCGGTATCACAATTTCCAAAAACAGATCAGTGAACTCTTAGTTTTGTGCATTTTATTTTTCTTTGTCAAAAGTATTTACATATTTCATCTATCAAATAAGTTAAATTTTTTGTTAGAAGCAAAAGGAAGTCAACTTCTATTTAATAATAATACAGTGAAACTTCTCCGAGCGGCCACCCCTGTATAGCGGCAACCCTTCTAAACGGCCAATTTTTCATGGCACGGATTTTTCGACTCATAGACCTAATGTTAAAATAACCTGTATCAGCGGCCATCCGACCCCCTCTAAACGGCCACCGAGTGGGATCGCCCATTTCATTTTTCGGGAAATTCTACTCATTCCATGCTTTAATTTTGAGCGGAAAACCTCCTGGAAAAAAATATATCAAGAAGTAATCATTAAATGTTTCGTCAGCTGTGGAATCAGTAGCAGTGAAATTGAGAGACAATTAGATTTATTCGACGAATCGAATTGTAGCCTTTTTTAGAAAAGTGTAAGAAAGCATGAAATAAAGTACTGTACTATTTTCTCTTTAGATAAGTTTTAAACTTCATTTTAAATAAGGAATATATGTCAGACTTGTTTATATTACGCATTATGGCAATTATCTTATAATAGTAAATAAAACCCTTCAGAGCGGCCACCCCCTCTGAGCGGCCAAATATTCTCGGTACTGTGGGGTGGCCGCTCAGAGAGGTTTCACTGTAATAGTATTCCAATGTTGTGGTGTTATACATGTAAATCTTTCAAAGAAAAACAAAGTAGGGATAGCGATTAGTAAACCAATCACAATGCTTCGCAATGTCTTCTGATCATTAATATTGCTTTAATTTCCTTATTATTATAAATGTGATTGTTGCGAATGCAAAAGGCACAATTGTTGCGATTATTGTGAGTGTTGTAGAGCTGTATTATAAATGTGATTGTTGTGAGTGTTGTAGAGCTGTATTATAAATGTGATTGTTGTGAGTGTTGTAGAGCTGTATTATAAATGTGATTGTTGTGAGTGTTGTAGAGCTGTATTATAAATGTGATTGTTGTGTGTGTTGTAGAGCTGTATTATAATTGTGATTGTTGCGCATGCAAACGACGCTATTGTTGTTGCGATTGTTGTGATTGTTGCTAAAGAGATTTTAATGATAACTGTCCACAGACAAAACGGGAATATTAAGTCTTCTGATCCTTATCAGAAGACTAAAAAATGATAGTCTCAATAATTCAACTCATTTCAATTACTTTAATATATCAACAACTTTGAAAAATGTGGATTATCAGTTACGCTGAGATCTACAATTCATTATTGCAATAATTAAGCAAACTTTGGGAGACTGCTAGTGTAAATTGTGAGTCAGGTTTCTCTACAGATCTTTGAAAATTTGGAGGGGAAAAAAAATCCCTTAAGAATTCTGCCGACTAGACAAACGAAAATTTCAAACTACAGGAACAGGCTAAATATTGGGCTTCATTTTATTTCATTTAAAAAAGAATTAAAAGGTTGTCTGTTATTAAGATAAGGTTTCTTACTTCCTGACAAATACTGGCTTCAAACGAGGCCCTGTTTCTTCTTCAGAATCAGTATATTCTTCATACTCTGAAGACTCTACTTCTGATTCTACCTCTGATTTCCCTTCGTCCTCCACATCTAACAGCTCTTCTTCTTTTTCAATTTGTTCTGCTTTTCTCTGTCGAAGAAGGGCTCGTCTCCTATCGATTTCCTGAAAAAAAAAGTATTCGAAGGAATTATTTTTTTGCAACGGCTCACTTCTAATCTATTGGAATAAACAACAACTAATAAAAATAGATAAAAATCAAAATCTATTAAATATTTATTTCAATTTAAAAAAAAAATCATTAACTTGCTTACATCAAAATGAAAGACTAGTGACAAATTTTATACTAACACAAAAAACAAGAACTTTGTAGTTTTTTTATTGTTCTATGGAAAGATGGGAGAACCCTTTAAAAATAACAACTAATAAAACAACTAATAAAATTAGATTAGATAACAACTAATAATTTTTTTTTTCACTAACTTGTTAGCTAAATCTTATAAATTTAGTTTTATTAAAATCTAAATCAAACTGATTATTATCTTTTTGTATGAAATTATTTAGGTAATTTAAAATTTTTAAATTTTTAAAATAATGAAAATAGTAGGAAACATTGTTTGTGGGAACATATTTTTGAGGTAAAAAAAAAAAACATTTAATAAAAACAAGAACATTTGACAAAAAAACAAAGGAAGAGAAAAACAATTTGGTGATGCAATGATTGACTGATTTTTTTTTTTTTTCCCTGAAGTATTAAGTTCTTTAATTATTTTAAAATGGGTTTACTGGAGATATTTTTATCATACTTGAATAAATACATTATGCATTTTAATATTAAATTCAATTTCAATGAAAGCTTCCTAATTGAGTCGGTCAATGCAAGAACGTCCCAAGTCCACGTAACTTTATTTTGAGATAAATAAGAAAAACTGTCTGGATTCGTTACTTGGGATGTTATTGCCGTCAATGTTGTGTAATGCCAGCCTCAACAAGGCAGTTGCAATGGACTTAAAACATTGTTGCTCCGTATACTGCAGCACTGATGCTTCAAGACACCTAAAAAACTTTGACCTGGAATTTTTATATTTTGGACTTGGGATGTTCTTGCATTGATCGACTCACTTTTAACAGAAGGAAATTTGAAATAAATTATCAATCCTCTCTAAAGCGATATTAATCTTCATTACTCATATACAACATTTCGTTCAGATAATTTCTGAACCTTTTCAGACTGTCTCTGAAAAACATAAAACTGTTAATGCATAAATTTTGAACTTTACAACAACATAAAACGAAACAGATATATGACATAAGACAAACAATTTATGTGAATTTAGCCTTACTACACAATACTCTTTTAAAACACTCCAATGAATAATTGTTTACTTGTAATCCTTTAGCCTTATTAATATAGTTAAAAATGGTAATAACACATTGGAGTCTCCATTATATTATTGTGGTTATACAATTTAAAAAATGAGATCTTAAAAAACTTAAAAAACATATATTAAATAAACCTCATTATATGTTGCTGGACGTTGCAACATGTAATGAGGTTTATTTAATATATGTTTTTTAAGTGTGTCAGATCTCATTTTTTAAGTACATTGGAGTGTTAAGTATGTAATAAGGCTAAATTCACATAAATTGTTTATGTCATATATCTGTATTGTTTTGTATTGTCGTATTGTTGTAAAGTTTAAAATGTATTTATTACTGGGTTTATGTTTTTTCGGAGACAGCCTGAAGAAGTTCAGAAATTATCTGAACCTAATACTGTATATGAGTAATGAAGAATAAGAAGAAAATATAAATGATGGATCACACCATTCTTTTTGAGGGTGAAAGCGTTTTCAGCTGGGAAGAAGTACAAGTTGTGTTTTTATTTTTTTTAAATAATATTTTAAGAGTTATAAAAATTAATTTCTATTTTCAAGTTATATTTTTATTTATTTGAATTATAATTATGACATTATATTAAGATATAAAATTCACAAGTTATTAAAAAAAATTCAGAATGTATGGGTCTTTGGGAGGGAGCATGGTTACATGTTGTTTTAGGCACCATCCTCCTTAATAGACAAAGGTTCACATCTAACTACTCAATGGTTGTGTTTGGATATTCTTGGTTGATGAATTGATCAACTGGCTGTATGGTGATTATAGTTGATCAACTGCACTGCTATTAGGAAATGCCAGTTGACATCAACTCATTTGGCATTGGTTGTCAACTACATCAACCGTCAAAGAGAGCAGGATGTCCCATCAACCAAGATGACGATATATACACAGTGGTCATCTTCCAAAAGTGAGAGAACATGCTCCGACTGCTCAAGAGACGTGCACATCATGGTGCACATGACACAACTGGGAATTGGCAACATGGCGGCGCAAATGACTGCAATTCACCTTTTGTCAACTGTTTTAACTTCTATGATATAAATAAAACGCAAAATAAACTTCCATGTTTCATAACTAAAATCTTCTAAAGGACTTCTTCCATAGAGAGAAACACAAACATACTTCTTCATTAAATAACTTCTATATTTCTGTTTTTTTTTATCAAAAACCTTCATCAGGAAATTACACATTACATAAAATAAGAGGAGAAACCATCGTTCTCCTTCTAAATAACTAACAAAATTTGAAATAAATAATCATGAACGTGAAAATAAACATTTTCGCAAAAAAACAATCAGGAACGTGAAATTTACAACATAAACCCTATCACAAAAATAGTGAAAGATATTTCATTTGCTCTTTAAAAAATGTATGGAGAAAAAATTAAAGCTAAACTAAAAGTCAATGTAAGTTAATTATTTGTCCGTTTGTTTAATGTATAGTCAGGTTTGTTTTTGTTTAAATTTTGTTTAATTTTTGTTCTTGACTGTTTAAGCTAACTTACTATCTTGTTTAAAAAACTGACGATTTTTGGGCTGACGAGTCCGAAGCAGGACGAAACAGCTGTTACCAATTCCTCCCCTTTTAAATGAAACAGAGAGGCAATCTTAATTTTGATAGGTGCTGCTTTTATTTTTACGTTTTCATAATTCACACAGCATGATAAATGTCTTGATTCCAATTGTTGAATCGCTTCCTTAGGAATTTGTTTTGTTATTAAATGCCTTTTTAGCCTGCGGTTTGGAGGCAAAAGGTTTTGAGTGCGGTAAATTAAGCACTTATTATATATTTTGTCTTGTTTCTTTTGGGGAGCCGGTGCCAGGTCGGATGTTTGCCCCCACTTATGAAGCTTGCCTCTCTGCTTCGGTTATTGGGGGAGGCTGGATTGGGCTGACGAGTCCAAAACAGGACGAAACAGCTGTTCCCAATTCCTCCCCTTTTAAATGAAACAGAGAGGCAATCTTAATTTTGATAGTTGCTGCTTTTATTTTTACGTTTTCATAATTCACACAGCACGTTAAATGTCTTGATTACTATCTTGTTTGTTTATACAAAAGTGTTAATGTTGTAGTTTCACGTTCATGATTGTTTATTTCAAATTTTGTTAGTTGTGTAGAGGGACGAATGATGGTTTCTGCTCTTATTCAATGTAATGTTTCCTGATGAAGGTTTTTGATTAAAAAAAAACCAGAAATATAGAAATTATTTGATGAAGAAGTATGTTGTTTGCATTCCATGTTCATTTGTTTCAGCTGATAAAGTTTTCATGTTGTGACACCTCTCCATCCTTTAATGCTATCTACTTATCTATGAATATCAGTTTATTTGCTACCTGTGACCACCATTTTGTTCTCATAGCACTGGGAGCGGATAAATTCTTCGCTTATTCTGC
The DNA here is from genome assembly GCA_023159025.1 of Thereuonema tuberculata. NCBI lineage: Eukaryota > Metazoa > Arthropoda > Chilopoda > Scutigeromorpha > Scutigeridae > Thereuonema > Thereuonema tuberculata. The sequence goes on from JAFIDM010001028.1 coordinate 61,062,691, forward strand.
TAGGAAGGTGCTGCAAGCGGTGTTTCAGGAGCGAGAGCAATTATGTCAGTGCTCCGCAACCGGTGTGCCACGGCACAATGGTGTGCCGTGAGCCGATACAGGTGTGACGCCGTCAAATAAGACAATATTATAACTAAATAATTTTTCTACAATATTACTATAAATAAATAATATAAATAAGTAAAATAAATACATAAATAAATAAATAAAACATTACTACAAAGCGAAGGATGCTTTGTATATGTATCTATATATTATATATCTATATATTTTAGCTTTTGATGTGCCGCGGAATTCTAGGAAAAACTTTGGTGTGCCGTAGGTGAGAAAAGGTTGCGGAGCACTGAATTATGTCATTGCTCACTTACTGAAGAAGCGGAGTGTGTATTTATACTGTAGTTGTCGTTATACTCAAGAAAGGGCGCTTTTCTCAATTCGTTGTTTAATTATGTTGTATGGGACTAGATACACTGTGTAATTTCATATTCTCATCTGATAAATATTTTTTTGCATAGCCTACTGCTTATTTCAGTCATTCATCGTTCTCCTCATCTTTCTAAAGTTTTATTAAAATTGAAATTAACGAAAGAAGATAATCTAACAACAGTGTCAGCCATTCTGAGTGTCACCTCATTAGTCTGAATGCTCCGATAGAGGTTGTATCATCTCTCATGTGAGTTGCTGACATCAGAGTTGAGCAACTCAAGCATCAACTATCAACTATAATTGATGAATCCTAACACAATCCATATAAAACTTCATTCTAATTGCCACTGGAAACAGTCATGCCCTGTGCCAGTATTATTGATAAATAGGGATTGTGATTTTATTATTATAATAAACAGCTAGAAAAAGAAGTATGTAAGTATGAAACAGTCTTGCCCTCTGCCAGTATTATTGATAAATAGAGATTGTGTATTATATGACAGTATTATTGATAAATATTGAATAAACAGCTAGAAAAAGAAGTATGTAATAAAAACGATAAAACATACATTTATTCAAAGAATAAATGTATGTTTTATCGCATTTATTTATGTGAGTATGTTGTGATTTATATGTAATAAAAAGTTGTTAAATGGATTAAAGCTTTTATGAAAAGGTTATATCCTTTCTTTTTCCTTGAAAGATATTAAAAAAAATGCCTACATCTTCATCAAGTTCTTCTTCATCGCTACTTTCTTCATCTTCATGACGTATTCGTCTGTCATCTTCAAAATGTTCATCATCGTCATGTGATGCCAAGACTTCAGGGGCATGAATATGCCTATGCCTCTCTATCCTAGAAAATGAAAAGAATCATGTGTATAATGAGTCACTAAAAAAGCCTATTGTAGGAAAAGTTAATAATATGTTCAAGATACAAAAATAGCCTGAACTTTTTTTGGTCAAATATTTTTTAAAACCAAGACAATTTAGGTGCTTTCAAACAGGAAAGCGTCTTTACATAAAACTATCTTGGAAAAAGAAAATCCATAATCTATAAAAGCTTAGGCAAGGAATAGGAGAAGCGAAAAATTCCAGTAACTTGATCTCCTAAAGCTACCATTATAGATATTTTTCTTGACGAAGTCAAAGTTGAATCTAAATGAGAGGGCGTTATACTCCCATAAAAGGAATGCTTCATAATACAATTAATAACATATGAATTTTACAAATTTTTGTGATTGTAGATCTCATTGGATGCAAATAGCAAAATGGATACAAATTAAAATTAAAAGCTATTTCGATAGAATTCATTATCCATTCGATATCACTTATATGTAATAAAGATGAATTACGTTATTAAATGAGAAGATTCAGTTGTATGAACAGAATTATGCAAATCGATTGTGGTGACATTTTTTAGGAAGAAAATGTTGATGATCCATTGCCACTGGCTAATGAGTGTGAATCCTGGAAAATTTAAAATATCATCGGTCACAATCAGAATAGAAAGTTAGGGTACAGTCGTCCCTCCCCACTTTGAACTTCGACTTTGCAGCTTTTTTCACTCTATTGCAGTTTTTTCAAATACATTCATTAAAAAGTTAATCGAGATAGTGAAAATGATACAGCATGTGCTCGGTTGTCTGAGTTAATTATACACCCCTGTATTATAATTAAAATTTCTGTACGTATGGATTGTAGGCCTATGTATTCAAGCACCCCTGCAAATCCTTTAAAGCCAGGTTAAAACCATTCCTTGTGTGTGGGGCAAAAAAATTTTCCAAAAAAAAATCGCCTTGTGGTGAAACCAAGCCAATCAGAGCGTGCAGTTCACTGATTGGCTTTCCTCTTCCTATCCTGGTCACTGATTGGCTCAGTCTCACACAAGTTCGTTTCTCTCATTCACGCTTCTACATCGCTACGCATCAGAAGCATCTTTGCTCTTGTGTTTGCGATTTCTAAAAACTTTTATATAAGCCCCACGATGGCTCCTAAACTACAGGGTGTTATTTCATGTCCAGAGGGCTTTAATCAGTGAAAAACCGTATTTAGAGGGTCGTGAACAGGTTTTTTTATGCTCTAACTATGAAAATATTAGATTTATAAATAAAGAATCCTACTTCGCGGAAATTCACTTTTATCGGTAGAGTCTGGAAAAGATTAACCACGATAAACGAAGGACGACAATATACCTACGAAGTTTTATGTGCAACGAGCTGAAGTTGAATAATTTAAAAGAGCAAGAGAATGTATGGATTAACTTTCCTAACACCCGTTTATCTCCACCTTCTGACCTTCCCTCAGAAACAGAAACTGCTGGAGGGGGATTTTGCGTGAAAAAGACAAATAAGGAAGGCGCATAGGAACAAAAAAGATTTCACTTATCACTGAAGGTTTATGTGGCTGACTAGTCTTAAAGAGAATGAAACAGCCATCCCCGATACCAGTCAATGATGGCTCAAGGTGAGAAATCTTTTTTTTCTTAGGTGCCTTCCTTATTTGTCACTTTCATGTTATTTTAGGCGAGTTAAACCCTTATCAGGGGATTTTGCATTATAATTTGTTGAGTTTGTGTTCTAACCTATCGTTATTGTGATTTTCTTCCTCATTAAAAAAAAATAATTTAATTTAAACTAATGGTTGGTCTATATTGTTTACGGTGGGTCAGGAAGGGTTTAGACACTGGATTGCGGTGGAGGAGACCGGTTCAATTACCGGCAGTGGTCGGGGATTTCCCCACTGTTATTTCTCCTCCAGAAGGCCTAACCACTTTCTAGAATAGGTAGTGGGTTTCTTAATTCGGAGTTAAAGGCAGGTGAGCATCACGCTGACTGTCTGACCCCACCCCCCCAACAATTCCTGTTGGGTCGAGAATCGCTGAGAGCCTATATCTCCTGTGCACCCACGGGCCTGCATGGCATACAGCAGTACAGCTTTAACCTTTTAATCTATACTGTTTACACCTATAACTAATAAAAATAAGACTTCAACACATTATAAGCACCTGAATTTCTATTCTTTAATTTTTATTGTTTTTTAGTTTTCATTTAGAGGTTCCATTCTTTTCCCTACCTTTAAAAATATGACTTGTAATGAAGATGATATAATGAATTAGGAAATCACTGTACTGAAAATTCACAAAAATAATGTTTAAAGCACAATTGAAGACACCGGTGCAAAAAGGAGGCAGCTCCATTTCAGCAAATTTTTCAGGAGAAGCAAAAAACTGTCCCCTTTTTGCACCGAATCCAATCAGGAGGCATATATATATATATATAGCCACTGTATTTCCCTTATGAGTTAACGGAGCTGCCTCGTTTTTGCACCAATCGATGGAGCGCCTGTCTATAAACTTGTAGCGATTAAAAACAAAAAATCGTCAATATATGGAGCTGCCTCCTTTTTGCACCGGTATCTTCAATTCTTAAATACAATGAAATTTTATACTTGTACAAGTTTTAGGAAAGCAAAAGGAAACAGATGAGAAGTGCGATAGTGTTTGTGATGGTAGCTATTTGCCTGTGTTGTATTACTTAATCACAGGCCGAACTGAATTCATTAGAAATTTATGTGTAATGAAATCATGCAACTGTAGGTAAAATACAAGATAAAAACACTGGTTTGTTTTCTGGTATACTACAGCTATCACTAGTATAGTGATGGTTATAATAATTAAATTTCACTCAAATTCAAAATACAAACAAAGAAAAATTACCTTTCTTCAGTGTCGCTGTCAGCTCTCTTTTGAAGTCGTCTCAATCGAGGATCATCTCGTTCAGCCTGTGATAATGAGTCCACAGCATCTTGAACCACAACTCTTTTCCTTCGTTCAAAGGGAAACTCGTCATCGCTTTCTTCACCGGAATCACTCTGAGGTGCATATTCTGGTCTGAAATGATTATAAATATGTTACTGAAAATAAGTATTAAAGTTTAAAAAATTCTAATCGTTTATTTTGGAACTTTCAGTGATTATCTTAAGAACGATAGTTTTAAAAATAAGACTTAGTTACTTAATGCAAGGCATTAAGTTCTTACGATATGTGCTACATAAATTCAATATGACAACGGAACATCATAAGAATAGTTTGAATATTAAAAGGCATTAAAAAAATAAAGAGAATGAAATCTAATCATTGTTTATCCTGATCTCAGTATATCATGCGTGTATAGATTTCACATCGTATCTGAAATTACCAAAAGCAATTTTTCTTATACTTTAATAGGATTCTGATATGAAATGTAGCCTAAGTAAGTTAGTGATTGTCATTTTTCATAATTTAAGGCAATTTTTTTTTTCTCATTCCATAAAGAAACCAAAATTAATAATCTCAACTAACATCATCCATGCTAAAGCAAAAGAAATGAAGAAATAAAATTTACCTTTTTCCTGATACATATCGATGTACCTTCACTTTTTGCATAGACACCTCACCTGCAAAAGTTAATAAAAATATTTAGCTAACAAAACTAAAAGGCAGTATTTTTTTTTTCTTATAATGAACTTCCTCTGAATCTATTTCTTTGTAGGAACCCAATCTTTTGATCTATCTTCAAACATAACAAAATTTTCTTTGATATTTCCTGTATCTGTACAGTTCAATTCATCAGAAATTTCATTACATCAAATTTTTATATAGAAATTACCATTTTAAAATTACATTAGAAAAATTGCTATATAAAGTTTTATTTTATAGAAAATTCTTATAGATTTTTAAGTAAACTTTATTATAATACTTTTAAGGTCATAATTTCTTAGTGTATCTGCTATTGTAAAGTTATCTTTTTATCTAGATATATATACTTATGTATGTGTTTCCATACATATACACTACAACCTGGCCCTCGTTGATCCGGATCTTCAGATCAGATTTGTAGACATTTTTTTTATTATTATTTAATGTTCACATAGATAATAATTTTTAACTATGATAGCAAGAACGAGGTTGTAGTGTATGTAGATCTTCATAATTTGACACACAAAAAAAATAACTATTTACTAATTAATGCAAAACTAATTTATTTTAAAAACTCTTACAAGATATGGATTATTTGTTGTTTTTTTTCAAGCTTAAAATACATCTTAAAGTAGTACTGCTTTGACGTTTCACCACTCATCAGCTAAAGTTTAAAATCTCCAATGAAGAATCATTAGTAATATTTGGATGAACTTCCTAATGCATGTCATTCAAAGCATTTTACTTTTTATTTAAATTGATCATATTTGCTGATGAACGGTTAAGGCCACAACTAGCAGCTGTCCATAGATGCTTCAAAGGCATTCATTTTATATCAATGAAATTAATTGTAGTGGACTACGTGTTGTTTTTTTTTCAAGCACAACTGAGTAGTACATGAATAAATGTAAATCCTGCAGGAAGAAAATTATTATGCATGTAATCTTTATGAATACACCTATATATATTAAGAAAGATCTAATATAATTGACTCATCAGTTTAATTTTCAATTTCTTTAAATGTCTGAAATATGAATCTGTTTCATTTCTTCTCCGATTTACAGTACTTCAGTAACTCAATAACAACACACTAAAGAAAATATGATAATACCTTTCTCATTGATTACAGGCACAGCGCCTGCTGTGGACTGTATGGGAACAGGTACTGTGGCCATTATTAAAACAACCGATTTCCTATTAAATTCAATAAAACACAACTCCTAGTAAACCACGTAAAATTTACTTCTACAATAAATCGTGAACGACCGCCATATTGAACAATTTCTAATCTCGTTCCCAGTATGTTTTAGACATTCAAAAAACACGACAAAAATAATGTAATTTTTATTTATAATTCACTTATACAACAATTTGAAGCAGAGAGTAGAGAAAGATCTTATAAAATTTTATGTTTTTAATTTTTAGAATTAAATGACAAGTGACAGCGAGAGCAAGGGAATTATCACTGCGCATGCGTTATATTGTTTACCATCATGGTGGTTGATACTAATGGAAATAAGAAATTGCCAAAAGGATCTACTGGTTTCAGTCACATTTTAGTGTTTCCTTCATATGTAATTGTCTTTAAATAAATTAAATGAGTTCAGTTTTCATTTAGAGCCCGTGATTATAAGATGGCATCTTTAAAGTCACCCAGACCGACGCCGAAGTTCTTTATGGAGGCACAAACATTTTCGACAAAGAAAGTTAGTAACCCTAAATTATTTAAAAAGAAATGAAGATCACTTCGTAGAAGTATTAACAAAGTTTCTTTAATCTTATGTATTAGTCCGTGCAACATTAGCTGCTAAGAATATTACTCTGTCATAAATACTGTCAGTTACTCTTTAAACAGACAGTTCATTCAGGTTCAAGTGTCAGAGAGACACTTTGCCGGCTCGTGTTTTTTCTTCTGTTTCCAACGAACAAATTTTACAGAAAAAATCCTTCAAAATACTTCTTCAATCTGGCAATGATACGCCTTTAATGACAACTATAATATTATACTGGTAAATTAGATATGCAATGTAAAGTAGAACATGACATAGTATTTTTATATTAAAATTCGCAGATAGTTGAATAAGGGTTAACGTCCACATGAAGTTAGCAGAAGTCTATTTTTGTGGATAGTGCAGATAGATCATTGCCATGTAGTTGATGTCCTGCATTCATATTTCTTATATAAAATTGCGTTATTATTGAACAATTGACACATTACGATGCAAGCCAGCATTTTTTTTTTTTCTGGTAGTAATGGCTTAAATAAAATAGTTTCAAGTTAACATTGGTTATTCATCGGATAAGCATGATTATTAAGAAACAACAATTTCACGAATAATTCGTTTGATTGCTGAAAGATTATTGTTCAGAAACACAACTTCGAAATTACTGAAACAAAATCATGAGATGATACTACCCCATTGTAGTATATTGCTTCTTTTAAAAACAGTTTTAATAATTATTAAAAGTTAATATTAATTTATTTTTGGTTCCCATCAGTTAAGAAAAAATGTAATTCCTTTCCCTCCCATCATTTATCTGCAGTAAAATTTATATTTAAATGCACTTTAGTTACTAAACAAGTAGCTGATTTTCCAAATAACCCTTTATTTACTTATTTCCTTATTATTATTATAAAGAATGTGTTGACCACATGTTAAGCATCTTAGGAAACAGATATCTTGACTTGTCACCTAAAACAACTCAGAATTCTTGAAATTCTCATTCGGGACTAAAATGTCTAATGACTATTTTATGAGTTTCTATGTGAAAGAGCTTCAAGTAGCTAAAAACCAAATAAAAGCTAATGAAATAAATTTCACCTTGTGGTTTTCTTTAAATGTCATTTTTGATCCTTTACACTTTCCTGAAAATGAACATTGCAAAAGAGAAATCGGTAAATTACATAATTTCATTAAAAAAAAAAACCTCTGTTTTCAGCAGTTGAGTGATAAAAATATAACATAAGAGAATATATCAGAGAAATTTATTATTTCAAAGAATTAGGAAAGTTATTTTTGTAACAATAGTTGATTTCAAAATAATTATGTAAATTTTCCTTTAAGCTTTCTATTCAAGCTGTGTTTATCATATTTTGTAGATATGTAGTACATTTAAATGTAATGGATGAGTAGTTACCACAACAGATTTCCATCTATTTAATTGCATAAAATACCAAATTGAACAAATTTACAAAATGAGATATTAAAAAAATAAAAATAAAGCAATTCTGAACTAATAATAATATTTGTTTCTAATGATTATTTTTTCTAATGAAGATGAAAAGAATAAAATAGATACATAGATGTTTAACTTTGAACAATTCTCAGTTGACCCTTTAAGCTTCTGTTCCTCCCATGAATGAAGTATATAAGTCTGAGCAAAACCATACAATAATTTTGAAAGATGTATACAACCTTTATTTTGTTTTGCATTCTTAGGAAAAATCGACTCCCAGGGAACAGCCGCCACCTCGACCACCTGTTAAGAGTGCACCTCCTATAAGCAGAGTATTTAGGAACAGGGTTCCTTCACAGAAAGCCCAGGCTGTCTCATTCAGAGCATCAGACAATTGTATCCTTTGAATGCATTTAAGCTTTTATAAAGACTATTTAAATTTTCAATCAGTTTTATGTTAGTAAAGATAAAGACCACAAAAAATGATTTAAAAAATTATATGAAAGCAAGATAATTAAACAGAGTATAATATATTATTAAGAACATTGACTTAATTATTTGAGTAAATAACAGTGTTGACTAAAATAACTTTTTGGTCCATTTGTAATAAAAAATGGCTAAAGTACAGTATTTGGTGCAAGCCAATAGAAAGTCTCGTAAGGATACAGCGATGATGGGCATCTTACCACTAATGTTAGGTTGCTGGATTCACCCTTTGCAGTTTTGTTTTGTTTAGGTTAATTGAGGCATCATCAACTGCAGCATGTATCTGTTGCTAACTTTTGAAAAAAAAAAAATTCCCGTTCAAAAAACAACGATTCTACATCGAATAACAAGTTTCCGTGCCGGAACTTCACACATCCTATATCAACTTCCAGACCGGTTTCTGTACCGTAAACTGTACTTTTACATAAAAAATTTATGGGTGAATTTATAGTTTTGTTTGATTGTTTCAAAATTGGTTGCACGAAAATCTCCATGAAATATTTAATTCCAAAATAGGGAAATGTAAGTAATAAAATAGAGCATTTAGATAGCCATTTAAATGCAAGTAGAAAATTTAATGATTTCTATAATTGCTATCTTGGAAGTTCATTATTATCAGTTGTCATTTTAAGGCATTTAGTATATAATAACTAAGAAAAGAAGATTGAGTTTAGCCTGTTTATGCATTTAGATTGCATGTGTGTCTGCTATGCTGCCACATGACAATTCTGGCATCAAAGGAAATTTTAAGATATCAAGAAAATGGTCAAATATATAATCAACTAAGAGCATGGGTTATGTCGATCAATTCCCCTAAGTGAATAATTGTTTTATAATAAAATGGTACAGGGAAAGCAGATTATTAGAAGACATGATCACTTCCTCATAAACATAATGCTTGTTTAATAAAAATAATAATAAAAAAAAAAACCTTAAAATGCAAATATTAGATAAACTGCTATTGTGAGAGAGGCCAAAATGTATAATCACAGATCAAGGGTAACTAATAATAATCTCAAAGTTTTAAGTTAATAATTTTATAAATGTGATTCAGTCATAAAATTAAAACATTATTGTAATTATTAATTCGAAAGGTTGCCGTGCTCCATTCCCACACGCAATTCTGTGGGTCAACAGTCTTTACTTTTATTTCTCTTTCTGTATTGTGGAAATGTAGCATATTTTTGTGTGAAAAGAGTTTATCCCTCTTACCTATTTTCCAACGAAATTTAATTATTGCATAAATATAAGTAAGAGCTTACTTGTTTCCTCAACACTGAGGTACTGGAGTTGGTCCTGAACTGCAGGTGCCTCTTAATTCGTAAAGCAAGACTTTTTCAGTGCTTTATTGCACAAGGTATCACTGAACAATTGTTGTCACAACATTAAAAAGTACCTGTTGAGTAGTTTTAAATGTTGATTTACAGTAATCCTAAAGTCTGGTCATGTGCTTTTATCATTAGCATGTTATACTTAAGGATTTTGCTTATTTGCTGGGTGACATTGAAAATGTCTGTTCTCTTGCTTTCCCATTGCACTGCACTTGATGCTCCTTCTGCTGTCCTTCTTAAACTCCAGTAATGAACAGAGTAACTTAAATCCAAGGAAACATCCCTGAAATAACAGTCGGAGACTCCCTCTAGTGTAAACTTTAGATAATTGTCTGATGAGTTGCTGCAAGTAGAGTTTGGGAACAGTTCTCTGATTCTTCTCCAAAAAGTCATAATAGGTGATTGTCTCTAATCTCATCCAATTCGTGCATTGCTTTTTGAGGATACAGATTAGACTTAATCTGCAGAGCATCATCTAAAGCTGTTCCTGTCATCTCTTAATCTGCTTAAATCTTCCGTTTCTCGTGTTCAGCACTATAGGTTGTTGAATTTTGTCGTTCCGAGATAATTGTGCAAGATCTACAAAGTCATCGGATTTTTTGAACCTTTCCAATTTTAAGATGGTTGAGCGCTATCTATAAAAACTTCTACAAATAAATATCACACGAAAGGCAAATACTGTTGGCCAAATTCCCAGTAAGACACATACCGAATCTTAATAAATATTCCAATAGATATTGTCTCCAAATGCTTGTACACACCCGGAGAGATCAAATGGAGGAATAATAACTTGATCTTTTTTCTTCTTCTGTGATTTAGAATTTTTTAGATTTGTGGAAATCTCCTGACACATTTTATTTTATTTATAATATCCTTGCATTCACTTTGAATATTGGAATTCGAAATGTTGTTTACAGCAAGTTTTATGAATTCATGTTTATTGCATTAAACCTCGTTTACATGGGACTGCTACAAAGGATTTTGCTCTTAAGGTTTTCAAGAGTTTCAAGCAGCAAATTCAATATTTTTTTCATTTATTTATATGTATTGAAGGCCGAGCGGTTAGCGTTGTTACTTGGCCTATCACCTCTGAGTACTGGGCTTCGGTTCTCATGTGGGTTTCGTGATGGTGGAGATTCCGTGCTGGGCAGGTTTTCTCGGGGTTCTCCCATTTCCCCTGCACTTCTCCCACCATACTTTCCCTGTCTTTCTCTCCATCTGTCTTTACTTTTGTGGATTAGGACAATAGACCTCCAGTCACAGTGCTTGGCTTTCCTGCCACCCACATTCACCACGTAAACATATATGTATTTAAGAATATACTTCGATTTTAAGCCAGCTTTCCTAGAAAGAATGATGCTCATGAAAATCAGTCAATCTGTATGTGTCTTCCCAACATTTTTGAACTACTGGAGGGATCTTCTTGAAACTTACCATGTATATTTATGGACAAGAGACAATCTACTTTTTGCATTTGAAAAATTTTCCGTATGGGTTTTTGTCAAGAAATTAGCATAAGAATGTAATAGAAATTTTCATAGTAAATCTTAGAAGTGAAACAATGAATTTCAATTCATGTCTTAGCAAAGATTAAGGTCCTGACTCAAGCAAATGCAGGCGACTGCAAACCTTTTATTTCTTTTATGTGTTTCTTTTTCCAATGCACTTAAAATTCTGAAAATTTAAATATGAACTTGTAAAGCATCTGAGATTTCTATTTTCTTGTTTTTAATTTTCAAAATATTCTGTAATTAAATTAAAACTCGAAAACAGTCAATTTTTTGGGTGTTTTTAAGGAATTACTAGATATTTTCAACTCAAAAAAAATTTAACGAAAACCTGAAATGATAAAAAATTTGTAAAATAATGTTTTGTATTTAAAATATTTATTATTATCGCAATAGTTAATTTTTTAAAAATAATTTAATCTCACATAATTTTTTTTTTTTTTAAATTAACTGTTGCACTAATAATAAATAATTTAAATACAAATCATTATTTTACGAATGTTTTATTATTTCAGGTTTTTGTCAAGTTTTTTCTAATTGAAAATACCGAGTAATGCCTCGAAACATCCAAAAAAATTGACTTGTTTTTGAATTTTAATTTAATTAATTACAGAATATCTTGAAAATTAAAAACAAGAAAATAGAAATCCCAGATGCTTCACAAGTTCATATTCAAAGTTTTAGAATTTTAGGTGCTTTGGAAAAAGAAATATATAAAAGAAATAAAAAGTTTGCAGTCGCCTGCATTTGCTCGAGTCAGGACCTTATTATTCGTGATGATCCACTAATTTGCATGTGTTTTGATATGGATTAAAATTAATTGAGCATTAGGCAACTTAAAGTATTTGCAGATTAACTATTATTATTATTTCAGGAAATAAAAATTTTTGAACTGTGCTGAGAATCTAATATAATTTAAAAATATTGACAGAGGTTTTTTTCATTTGTATTATTTTCACAGGCCTTTAAAAAAAAAAAAAAAAACTAAGAGGAAAAAAAGGGTTAACATTTGAATGAAAGCAGGCTTCATATTCTTTCAGAACCTTTTTTATTATTTATACAACCTTAACATTTCATTAAGTTATTTTAAGCAAACACTACAATGAAAGTTCCAAAGAGTTGTATTTTGATCAGTGCTTTGAAATTGACCATAAATTAGGAGTTGGTTCTTTTGGTGAGGTAAGTACACTTTGAGTATTTACATCAATGGTTTTTTAAATGTTTAATTATTTACTCCTTTTTTTTTCTTTAATTTTAAAGTATTTATTGCGTAATTCACATCATTAAAGTTGAAATTGGTAAACTTATTTTGTTAACTTTTGAAAATTTAATCAAATTTTTATTCTTATTTTAAATTTTTATTTTTGTTTACCTCTTGTAGATTGTTTTGATAAGATAAAGTCACCCTTTCGACTCTATTTATCAGTTACAAGCTATTCTCTTTATGTGTTAGTTTGTGACGGCAATTTCAACTTCAAGCAGTATTATCACATTTCTTAACCATATGGCTACACTTAAATCTATTTCAAGGGTCTAGTTTTCTGCACAAAAACAAAAATAATAGTTTAATAAGATGCGCTTTTTTTACATGCCATGTAATAATGATTTTTTTTTTAATCAATTTATAACTGGTTTCTTGCCAGTTTCAAAGTGTGCCCAATTCTTATTCACCCCTGTAACCAGGGTAAATTTCAGAAACCTGTTGTATCCAACTATGAATCAATGCACAGTGTTTCCAAATGCCTTGAAAACCTGGCCAAAAATGCATTTTTCAAGTTCCTTTTTATTATGTTTACAATGTGCCATTTTGTTCCAGAATGCCTTTTGGTCATAAAACTTCTACCCTCATAGCTGATCTACTTTTATTAAGTTGTTGTTGAACCTTGAAAGTGAGTGGTTGGAGTTGCATAGTTTGTGTTGTTGTGATCGAGCGTTTTTAACCTGTATTTCAAGTGGGTTTTTTTTGTACTCCATTTGTTGATTTAAAGGTAAGTGTTAATATTAATTCTGTACAACTATATTTTGGTATTCTGAAAACATAATATTTGTTAATTTATGTGATAACATGATAGTCTGAGAACGCTTTTTCTTACGTTATGTAATGTTATTTGGCAATCGCATAAATGTAATTTTCAAAGAGGCCTACAAAAAATGCCTGATGTTGCCCAAGGTTATATTTTTACTTAACATGTTCCCTAACACGTCTACTTTGAAGCCACAAAGAAATAAATTGCTCATACAAGTTCCATTTGTTATAATTTAAATAAACATATTTGTTTGTATAATTACAAATTGCCGATTTATTACATGTACCTATATATTAACAATATCAAATAATTTTTTTAGGGGCAAAAATATGATTATTTAGAGTTAAATAATAACAATAAGAAGATATATTACAAATCACATAGTTTTATAGTTTATTTTCGTTTCAGAATGGAATACCGTTGTACACAGAGAGAGTTATTTCATAATTTGCAGGAAGAAAAGGGCGGTCGTCAAATACAAAAAAACTCTTTAGTTAAATATATTGCAACAAAAGTTGACGTACAAGCCTCACATGATAAATTTAAATTATTAGAAAAACAAGTATCTCGGTTTTGTAGTGAATTATTTCGCAGACTTGATAAGTCAAATAGAATCATCAACAGGTTTTTGAAAAACAATGAAGAATGGTTGGATAGGGAGTTTGTGTGTGATGTAAATGTTGTGAAAACTCCACTTGGTAAAGAGGAAGACCACAAACAGACTTTGGAGAGAGCAGTGCTAGGTCTAAGCGCAGAAAAACTGAAACCTTAAGGAAGTCAGCAGAAAGTGCGGAAAGTTTAGCTTTTGTAGCGAAACTGAAACATCGCGAATCTGGTAATATAGAACACGCCAAGCTGTTAGAAGAAATGGAAAAATCACCAACAAGACCTTTAAAGATCTTGGACGATTGCATCAACCAGCAGCTCTGTAATGAGAAGTTATAATGACGATGAAGCATTAGCAATTTTTCTGGAGGCTGATCTGACTACGCACCAGTATAAAGTGATGAGACAAGGCGCAAAAGATTTGAATGCGGATATATATCCTTCTTACAAGAGAATTTTAAATGCCAAGAAAATGTGTTATTCAGAGTCTCTTTTAGTCACCGAATCTGTTGCAGAAGTGAAACTTCAGGATCTTTTAAATTATACTGCCAGCCGCATTATAATGTCACAAGAGCCGTTAATTGTCAGAATGAAAGATGACAAAATTTCTTTGACATTGATATCGAAGTGGGGCTGTGATGGTAGCAGTGGGCATTCCCTTTACAAACAAAAGGCAGAAGAAGGCTTTTCTGATTCCGATATTTTCTTCACTTCCATGGTTCCTGTGCAACTCTTTTGTGTGGATGAAAATGGAGAGAAAAGTGTGCTGTGGCAAAATCCTCGTCCATCATCAACTTTGTATTGCTGCCCTATAAAGATTCAGTTTGTTAAGCAAATTGTTAAGCAACTAACTCCTATTTAATGTTATTGTGTAATTTGTCTTGTATTTAAAAAGAAAAGTTGAAATATTCGTGTTAAAATTGCATTTAGTATTTTTGGCCAGGTTTTCAGGCATTTGGAAACACTGTGCAATGTAGTAATTGACAGGGTTTGAGAAGTTAAACACAATTGAGTTACTTAATTTACATTAGAAGTAGCAGCTAACTGATATTTCGTTACTTTTTTTGAATTGCGTAGTTTAGCAACATATACAAGGTCTCATTTTATAGTGGGGTTAAGTTTCCAGCCCACTGCTTTTGTTGCTTTTATAAAGAATTATGATTATTTGGCAATTGTTTTATATAATATTAAAAATAAGACAATGGACAAGATACAAGAAAGTGTAGAAGCCTCAGCTTTTATACTTTACATACACCAAAATGACACACATCTCATAACAATTCAACGAAACATAAATTGAATTTCTTTCTTCAATGGCAAGTCATTTTCTGCTGGTTTCTTTTTTTTTTTCTTCAATTGATAAAGAAGTCAAATCGGGATTTACTTTTCAATGGTTTTCAGCAGTCCTTACAATGTGGTTTACAATATCCAAACGTAAATAAACTATTCTGTTATCTATCCAGAATGCCATTGAAAATAATAATAAAAGACAATTGCGATTGTTGCAGACATGTTGCATTTATTCTTTTTTGTTTTGTGTTTATTTTTCTATTTTGCAGTGGATTTTTTAAACATTTGAATCTTCATAAATAGAGGAATCATAAAATGAGGCTTTCCTGTATTTTGTATTTGTAATGTAGTTATAATGTGAAGTTACATAACACTATGTAACATTTACTTTTTGTGTTACACATATGTAGAATACAATAATAATCATAATACATCATAAAATAAATTTAGTATATAAGGGAAAAAAATATGTTTATTAAAGAATAATGCAATTAATAAATGTTTTTAAAAAAATGTACTAAACATTAAAAATGATATTAAAAGTAGAAATGACAAGTTGGAATTTCAGTTAACTTTTAACTCATTTTGACGTTTAATTTTATATTTCTATAGATATCAAAATGTGAAAACGTATATAAATAAATATATAAAGCTGAAAACTAATTACAGAATTGAACAAAAATTTAACAGCGAATATATTCAGCTCAAATCAGAACTTTTTTTTTTTATTTTTTTTATTTTTTATAAAATCATTTTATAATATTATAATTTGTAGTTGCCATCATGTGCAACTTATGAAATCTTTATGTTCATCAAAAAAAAAAAAAAACATTTTTAAATAAGAAAAAAAAAATTGTTTTGTGATTCCTCAGCGTTTGGAACTAATTTGAAACTTTCAGTAGTGATTTCATTGTACAGTGATGGAAATTAATATAACCCTTTGTGAAATCGTTCTTGAAGACTGTCAGAGTAAGGGAAAAGTAACACACTTATTTAACTCCATTACTTACAAAAGTAACAGTGTTAACGTTCCATTTCAGTTACTTCTGATCCCTGATTATAACTGAATCTATAGTAACTGCTTATTATATGCTAATCAGTAAGCTCAATTACCAACAATTTCTAGAGGATTTATCGTGGGGTGGTCTATTCATTTAGTACAACTGAAGTGGTTTGCATTTTTAATTTGGGAATTTTTGTTGATTCTTCATTAATTCCTCAGAAAATTAAATTTTGGCTTACGACAAACATGGCATTTGCCTGCAATGATGTTATTGATTATTTGAAACTTTGCTGTATTTTTCTCATATTAAAAAGTTGACTTCATTTACTTCTTCATTTTTTGTAGGTATTTAAAGTGAAAAGTAAAGAAGATGGAAGATATTATGCAGTGAAGAGATCTAGAGATCGATTCAGAGGGGAATCAGACAGGTATCAATTATAATGGATTGTATTAGCAGTGTGTTTTACTGTAATATGCTAAAACTATTGGCAGAGTAAGAAAAAAAAATTACTTAATTTTAACTCGTTCTACAGACCATAAAAACAGATTCTATAACAAACAACATAAGTGAGTGATGGCAACAAAGGGATGTGTGCATCACTCACGATAAACAGTCATTGATGAAACAATTGTTTGCTTACATACCTAATTATACGTAAACTTTCACTAATTATAGCCAGTACAGGTTAATAATTCTCACGTAAATGCAGTTGGTTCACTGTAGTCTCATATCTTGAACCAGGCAAGATTTTTGTTAGTATATCAGCAAGATTTCCTTCTGTATGGACGTATTTAAGTTCAGTTCACCACGTCCCAACACGTCCTGGAAAAAATGATGTCGGATGGAGATATGTCTTGTTCTAGACTTATCCACAACACTAGATATATGTGCAATGGCTGCTTGGCTTTCACAAAATACAGTGCCAATATCACATGACACTGTCACTTCGTTGAGCAACTGTTGAATCCATTTCAACTCTTGCACATGCTGATAAGGCAATATATTCTGCCTCCATAGTACCCATGGCAATTACACTTTGTTTATTCGACCTCTACACTATGGGACAATTTCCTAGTTATAATGTAACCTGTTAAACTTTTGCGGTCATTCGGATTGGTTGCCCAATATACATCATACCAAGCTTTATTTAAGTATTTTTTCCTTGCTCGAAGATAATTCCCTTTTCTTTTGTTTGACTAAGGTATGAAAGTACAGCTAATCAATGGCGTCTATCATATTTCGTACAAAATTGTGAAAGAGCACTTACAGTGTACTGAATATCGGTCGAGTACACCTTGATATGTACAGTAGAGAGCCAGTACCTTCTCGATAAGGAAAGTTTTCTTTCTGTCGCTCTTCCACATCAGTGCACATATTTACAATTGCCTTGACCTCCATTGGCGAGACAAATTTTTTATTCGTGTTGACCTTGAACCGTTCAAGTAGAGATACAACATATGTTGTTTGACTAAGCTTCTTCATGTTTTTGCTTTGGCATTCAAAACGGATTTCCAATAAATGATGAACTTCACCGAGATTTCTGGTTTCAAAATATCTATTGAATACTTCAAGCCATTTAACAATGCTGTCACTTTTGAAAATTACCATGAAGAGCTTTCTTGAGATCAAACATATAGATATTAGGATCCACTTTTGAATGTTCAAAAACCTTCGTTTTTCAGACATTCATCTAATCTGTTATTCTAACAACTTCCTGATTGTCACAAGCCATACAGAGACCTATGTAGACTACAATACAGATTACGATCTTGCTGGAAACCTTCAGGTTGTTCCATATAAATCCCTTCATTTAAATGCGCAGTTTTTACATCATAATGGTAAATAGGCGATTGTTATGAATTGTAATGGCTACAGTAAGTCTGATAGTGTCTATGCTTGCTACTGGTGAATATGTCTTATCAAAATTGATACCAAATTTTTGAGTATATCCTTTATCAACTAAACGAGCTTTGTATTGGACAATCTCACCAAATTCATTTTGTTTGGTTGTGAACACCGACTTGACAGGTTAGCGTCCTTTCGGTAGCTCACTCAAGGACCACACAGAATTTTCCACATCATATTCTTCTTGCATAGCTTTTTTCCACTTATATGCATCAGTACAATTCACCACTTCTTTAAAGGTATGAGGTATTTTTATTTCCCAACTTGTATAATATATCTTTCCTGACCTTAGCGTACTTCTGGAATCATCACTCTCAACACTGGTAGTATCGTCTCGATTTGTTTTTAGATCCAGGTGGACATCTTGGGATTTGTTCCGGTCCCCTTTGTAATGCCAGTTCGTGGTTGGATCTAGTAGGAGAATTAATTTCCTCTTTAGGATTCTTCTCAGTGGCTTCTGGTGTTTCAACAATTTCGGGGATTTTCATCTCTCCTGGTTCATCCTCACTAGATGTGGATACAGGTTTCAGAGTTGTTGATGAAAAAAAAAATTCATGTTCGCTGAAGGTAATATCATGACTTTTAATCCTTTCTTGAGATCAGGTAGTCAAACTTGCCATCCTGCTCCTCGTAGTGAGGAGCCTACTAAATATCTGATCCATGATCGTGTATCAAATTGTTTTTTTGTTTTTTTTCCTGCTTTGGGATTCTTACATAAGCTTTACAACCGATTGTTCAAAAATGTTTGATACTTGATTTGTGGTTGTCCCAAATTTCACTTGAGTCTTCATTGTTATATCATTGATGATTTTGGAACAGTTGTATACATGTGTTGCTGCAGTTGCTATCTCTGCCCATGCTTCTCAGGTAAGGTGCGATTCAGCAAGTGTTACCCTCACTACATCGAATATTGTTTTATTTCAGCAAAACGAACCCATTTTGTTAAGAAGGATACATCATCGTTATGCCATGTTGTATTCCTTGTTTTGTGCAGTACTCTTGCATGAGTGCATTATTGAACTCTTTTCCTTTATCGGTGATAATCTTAACTAGTTGTTTATTTGTCTCACATTCTGCACAGCGATGCCATTCAACAAATTTTTGGAAAAAAAATCTTTATTTTTAATAGCTATTGCTGGGGTGAAGTGCGAATATTGATCGGCGATGACTAATAAATAATGATTTTCACTGCAACTGATTAGTGTGATGGGACCACAAACATCAAGATTGACTATCTCTAATACTCGTGTAGATCTGTGTTTAATGTTCTTTTGGAATGGAAGTCGCATCTATTTTCCCAAAATGCATGGTTCACAAGGTGCTTTTGTTCTCCATGTTATATGTGGCAGTTCTTTGACAATTGTTGAATTGTCTGTATAGCTGTGTGCACAAATCTCTTATGCCACATTTGACTGATATTTTCTTGTCTTCTTTATCATTAGAACGCTTTCAAAATTAGGTGGTATTGTTAATTTATAGACCCTGTTTATTCTGCATTAATTTTTCCTTTGACTGTCACCTTGTCTGTGATAAGAATTTTTTCCTTATTAAAACACAACACAAATTCCTTTATCAGTAATTGTGCTTACTGATAAAATATTCCTAATCAAATTAAGAACTTGCAAAACTTGCATGACCTTTAAATTTGGTCCTCGAAATGTACCTGTTGCCATGACAGGCATGTATTCTCCATTCGCTGTCCGTACATTACTTTTCTTCCATTCCATTTAGACATTTGTTAGTGGGACTGTTTTTCCAGCCACATGATGATTTTATCCAGAATCAATAATGAACTCCACTCCTTGATCAAGAAGAAGCTTCATCAAATTTTTGTGCCACTAACTTAGTTACCTCTGTCTTATCTGTTTTCTTCATATCAGGTTCTTGTTATGAATTTCTTAGTTCTTTGATGTGGTTTTGCTAATTTCGTTTCTTTACTTTAGCAGTTATGGGTAAAATGACCATCTTTCCTGCGTTTGTAGCACTTTATATTTTTATTTTCAGTTGTGAAAATGGTTGTCAATGGTTGTCTGTCTAAACTTCGGTGATAAATGTCTTCTGTTAAAAGTCTCTGTGTTACATAGTTGAGTTTACTTAAACTTGTTTGGCTTATGCTGTTCATGAAATAATGCTCAACTATGAATACTTTTTCCTCCGTCGAGAGACTCATTTCCAACAACAACTGCACAACACAACTTCCTTTTCACTACTGCGAACACGTGCAGCTGGAGCTATACCCCGTCGACAAGCGCAACCACGTGTCCGAGATGCACGAGTTTCAGTTCTGTATATTTTGGCGCATAGCGTATTTATTATTTC
Organism: Thereuonema tuberculata; assembly: GCA_023159025.1. Lineage (NCBI taxonomy): Eukaryota > Metazoa > Arthropoda > Chilopoda > Scutigeromorpha > Scutigeridae > Thereuonema > Thereuonema tuberculata. The sequence goes on from JAFIDM010001028.1 coordinate 61,083,229, forward strand.
AACTTGCTTGGTACTAATGCCAGGGTAGTTAAGATTCAACCTTACATTAAATGTTTTTCTGAATATCATGAGACATACTTGCCTAATGATTTTTTTTCTTTACTATTTGCAGAAGAAGGAAACTAGAAGAAGTTGCTAAACATGAACAACTCCCTAAGCATCCAAATTGCATTCGCTTTATTAAAGCTTGGGAAGAAAGGCAGCACTTATATATACAAACTGAATTATGTGAAACTAGGTAATTTTTTATATCAGCATCTTTAATATATCTTATAAATAATTTACTCCTAGAAATCCTATTAATATAATAACACTCTTTTAATTCCCATAATATTTCGTCCTTCTTTGCGAAGGACTTCTTCAGGTGATACCCAGAGGACAAGAAAATATTCTCCTTCCTCTGCATTTCATAAGAATTACAAATAAGAACTAAAAATAAAATATTTTCTTATACAAGTTAACAAATTGTGGATATTAAAAAAAAAGAGTGTTATTATATTAATAGGATTTCTAGGTAATTTTTGTTTTCAGATTTCAAAGCCTATCAGTATACAAATATTATTTTTTCCTTTAAATAATGTAAAGATTTTTTTACTTCATTTCGATACGTTTTGTACCATTTTAAATCATGTTTACCTGAAGCATGAAAAGTTTAGTTTTTGTTCATAACACTGAAGGATGAGAAACGAAGCAGAGGAAATTATAAAAGATGATGATCTGATGATGCATAACCATTAATGGCTTAACATTAAAAGAGTCCCATTGTTTTATGATATTTTACTTACTTTATCATTGTGCTACTGAAAGAGAATGCTTAGGTAGCTAAGGGGAAAGTGTTATGGAAAAATTGTGAAGAAGGATGTGCATTCACATAACATTCACTACTTAAGGAAACAAGATAAATTCATTTGAAGAAATACATTACACAAATAAATTTACAATAAAAATGAATAGGCTACATGTTTCATTTGTAATCACAAACATCTTAAGGCTACATAACATTTATGCACTAGTGAATTTATATTTAGAAAAGAATCATAGATGCATTTTTTTTTATTTATTTTTTTTTGCAATTTGTGTGTAATGTATTTCTTTAACTTAAAATTCCGAACAAGATAAATTCAAGTTGCCATACTCCATGTAGAATAGTAGATCTCTCATTATAGCTTAGATAATAGCTGACCGTAACCTGAAGCATGTTGGAGCATGCAATCCCACAAATGCCGTTGTGGATAGGACTAAGGCAAAAGTTCTTAACCTTCGTTTTTGTTGATGTCCTTCTGTTCTCAGAATATATCTCTCAAAAAATAAATAGCTGAAATAGATCGGCTCTATAAAGTTAAAAGTATTTTATCGTTTCCATAGATTGACAAGACGGGAGCATACATTTAATGTTTTTCCATAAATAATTCCTTATATTTTTGAATAACATCAGAATTGTTTATAAATGTATGGTAATAAATATATTGGTTTAATCAAATAAAATAATAATTATTTTCTGTTGTGAGTTTTGGTTCTTTTCTTCTCTTAAAAACAATGAAATGTCTTGCGTATTCAGAAAAGATTTCATATGCACGCCAGTTTAAGAATCGCTTGTTAAAAGATTCCATGACCAGTAACATCTGCCTGGTATTGGGCCTGGAAACGCATTGAGTGCACATTGTAATTAAAAAGAGCTGCCTGATGTCATTACATTTCCATTATTCCCGATCCAGTATATTGATGTATAAGCCACATAAATAAATCATTAAAAACAATGCACACAATTTGCCAGAAATAAGCTAGTGACAGTTCTGCTTTAAAATGGAGGTTGTTCTCATAGAACATCATCAAGTCCTTTCGTTCTTGTTAAGCACACCCTGATTGCCACATCATTCATAAGTGTTGCCCTGTGTCATGATCTCCATATTTCTACAGCCTGAGGTGGGCTTTGGCTTCTCTTGTCACCAGCCTCCATTCTTCTCTCCTGGCTTTTTCCTCCCATCCTCTAACCCCAATCTTCCTCAAGTCTTCTTCCACAGTCCATTTCCTAGTCCAGTATCTTTTCTGAAATCATTTTACCATTTGTTGCTTCCATATACCGAGGCTTATTAGAGAGGAAAGTAAAAAGTTTGTTTTATGCAGGGGGTTGTTGGCCTCATATTCAACTCCCAACCTGGAGGAACAGTCCTCCATATTTGTGTCCCCGAAGAAAGGGTGGCCCAGTTATAACCTGGAAATTGGACTATTTTTGTTCTCCAGCTATCACACAGGGATGCCTCCATGATGATTATATATCTAAACGGCATTGATCTATTTCAGGCAATGTAGAGCAATCGCCTGCATTGATATGAGGATCGTGTACAAGTTTTCATGTGTTTCCCTAACTTCCAAATTCCTCTGATCTGGATTCCATCAAACAGCTCTGGCAAGCATAGGAAAGTGTTATTCAGCATCATTCTTAGTTCTTCTCTTAATCGGATTCATTCCCCTTGGGATATTGGACAACTACCACTTGCCTCCGTCGGACTGTTAAGAGCTTCAATCTTGGCTTCATTTCATGCTTTTTAATGAAAATTGTCCAATTGATCAGACGTCCTGCTGGAGTAGGTGCCAAATGGTCTGCTAACAGTTACGGCAAAAGGTAGCCTAAACAGTCTGACAAGTCTGCAGTTACAATGATCTGGATGGGGAACGTTCAGTAGTTTTATTGTGGCTACATAATAGAGAGCTTAAAGTTTAAGAATATATCAGTGCTGAATTAACGTTCTAATCACTGTATTACTTACATTCACTGTAAATTTCTAATTTTTCTATAATTATAAAGAAAGTTTGCAATGAAAGGTTTAGAAATAAGATTTGATTAATAAATTTTTGACATTAAACTAGTTTTATCTGTACTTTTACCATTTTCAAGAATAACAAATGGTTTTTGATTTATTTCTTTTATTTTAGTTTAAGCAACTTGGCTGAACAGAATCATGATATACCTGAAACACTAATATGGAACTATCTTGTTGATTTGTTGTTGGTAAGTATAATAAGCCTATTGTAGATTATGAACTTTGTTAGTGATAGCTTCCAAATACCTGCCGGCAGACAAATCGGCTAAGTTTTTTGTGAAATGAGTATGGTGATAAAACTTATTTTTTTAGCTTGTCGAGTTTTAGTTTTTAAATATAATTAAGAATAACAACAATGTTAACAGTTAATTTACTTTTGTTCAGTTTAATTGTATTAGCATATAATTTTATGATTAATGAGATAAATTCAAAACTGTTGTGGTCAAGACTGCTGTTCCCTATGCGTATTAAGTAAAAATTCAAATAATCTCTTCACCAGTAACTTGAATTTTTCAAAGACTTCTTCATTAAGTATAAGAAGAAACAAAAATATAAAAGGAAAGAAGAGACAGTGCCTTGAATTTCTGATTACAGCAATGTTAATACATGTTTTATTTATTTACTAGCCTGGTACCGCTGCTTTGCTCCGGAGCCCTTGCATATATAGCATTAAAAAAAAAACTTTATTTATTTAGCAAATTAATATTGAGATCTGAGAATATACAACTTCCCAGACCGTTGTGGCCTTCTCCGCATGTTTCGATATCTTGCTTATTTATGAAAAGTTGATCTATATTTGTTTTCGTATTTCCATGAATTGTACAGTTGTTTCATTTTCACAAGCTTCTCACAATAGCCAACATGAGATTTTTCACATTTTTTGCATGTATCTTGCAAATGCAGAAACGTTTGTGAGTGACTGATGTTCGATAGAACTTTCAAATACCAACATTTTCTCAATATAATGTTCTCTTCCAATTTTTATACTTTTCGTTTCAATTGAGAAAAATTCAAAATTTGACCCTTTAAAAGGGCGACGTCTTGGAAACCCAAAAAGTTTTTCTAAAGATTTCTGTAGCATTTTGTTTGTCTTAAAAAGCTCTATATTTTATCCATTTACATGACCAATCTATCTCTTATAGTTTGGTCACAAAATTGGAAAAACTTAAGTCTTATGACGAATGACAGACAGAATAACGTCTTTATATAATATAATTCTGGATCATTTTCTCACCATCAGAAACACTGGGATGGTCTTTTTGAACCCCAAATACAGAATAAAAAAAACATTTGTACTAGGCAAAATACTGGTTCTCAGGTTTTTAAGTAGAGTAAAATCATTGTGTATTAGATCACAGCACGTACATCTTATTTGATTCTGGAATCATTAGAGTAAGTTAGGCCAGTGACAAGGGAACAACATTGTTTTGACACTCCAATTGATGAGGAAATGAAATGGAATAAAAAAATGTGTACTGGTGAATCTCTTGACATACCTCTTACTTTGTAAAATATATTATAAATGATGAGTATATTTTCAGCAATGTAACCGATTGCTTTTTTTCAATGTCATCAGTGCCCTCTTGATGGTCAAATGTTGTTGAATTATAATTTCTTTATTTATACATCGTAAGAGCTTTAAAACCTTATAATTTATGTAAACACTAAAGGTTGAGACTAAGTGTTTACTAAATGGCATCTCTAAACGGCTGTTTCACACTTAGTTGGCAGTCATTAGCTGAGAGTAGTCACCATTAAACAACAAGGTCTCAAAATAGACGTGAATAGAAACATCAATAAGAAAAAATATGGTACCTATTTAGTTTGGACCAATCCAAACTAAAAACAAGAAATACACATTAAAAGTAACGAAAATTCATGTGCTGGCCTCTGCCAGCTTCAATGAATTTTCTGTGGGCATTTAAACAAAATAAAAGTGCCTAAAAATATATAATCATACTAAAGATTGAGATCAGGTGGTCATTTTATTTTTAATGTATGTTGTTTTTTGTGTAAATTTGTGGAGCTTTTTTATTACCGTATTATTAATGTTTCTATTTGTCTCCGCATTGAGACCTTGTTTACTGGTGACTACTCTCAACTGATGATTGCCAATTAAGCGTGAAACAGCTGTTTTGGGATGTCATCGTATAGTAACCACCTGATCTCAACTTCTAGTATGTTTATATATGTTTAGCTTTGTTTTAATTAAATGCTCATAGAAAATTCATTGAGGCTGTTGGAGGCCAGCACAAGAATTTTATTTTTTTTATTTTTCATGTATATTTCTTGTTGTTAGTTTAAATTTACGGAGGTACCATATTTTTTCTTATTGATCTTATAATTTATATTTCACCAAATCGAGAGAAAAGCTTTTAAAAAAATGAATTGATAAGATCTGTTGTGAATATTATTGAAAGTTGCTTAAATCCACTTGAAGGAAGCAACATTTCTTGGTAATAAATATCATCTGACTTCAATGACGTTTTCCAGAATTACAATTCTTACACTCGCCATTAATGAAAATACACAATAAATGAAACTTATTGAAAAGCTGATGGTTTTTTTGTAGAAATAGTTCTTTGAAAGCATCAAAGCATGAAATGTAGAAAAATGGTGTCTGTTCCTAAGAATCTTCCAGAAAATGCTTTAGTCCTTGACCTTTCTATGCCAACTTTTTTAAAGTCTGAAGGAAGAGCCTGAACACTGAATGAGTCGCATTACAGTGTTGATTTCAAGTTTTAGTCAATCCCAAACTGTAGATTTTAAATATTCTTAAATACTATTATTACTCTATACTAAAATTGCTTATTTTTTTCTTTTTTACAGGCAGTAAAACATTTGCATGACCATGACTTAATCCATATGGATATTAAACCAGCAAACATTTTTGTTTCGAAAGATGCGATCTGCAAGTTAGGAGATTTTGGTCTTGTTTTAGATCTTACCAAAGTAAGAGTCACTGTTAAACTGATTTTCTTCCATTTATTTATTTATTTATTTACTTAGGCTTTTAGTTGTAATTACTGTTGTTTTTCTAAAATATTTTATTTTTGAAAAAGGATATTGTTAAAGTGCCTGCTTTTCAGTAATTTTAATGAAAACTAAATATTGGCTTTAAAGATGAGTGGATCAGCTTGAATGAGTTGTTTGAAAAGTTATTTCTGTTGAGTATTATTTATGCTTTTATTTTAAACTAAAATTAGTGAATTACTCTGTTTCTAAACAAAACAAAAAAAAACTGCTCAGTTAATCCCTTTCACAGGTTAAATCCTGACTTTCAGCAATAATTGCCTCTTGACATATTAATTTTAAATTTATTTTAAAATTTATTTTATCATTTCAGTATTTAAGTATTTCTCAATACAGGTACTCCTCACTTTACAACAGAGTTCCATTCAGACGACTATGTCGTTAAGTGAATTGGTTGATAGCTTGTGCTGGGATTATAGGATTGTTGTAAAATTATAAAAGTTATGTAATAAAAAACTTCAAATTTATTCATAAACAGACATGCATATGCACATATTGTCATTTGTTTATTTGGTTAGCTGGAGCTGTAGAGGGTTCAGGTAAGGGAGATGACGACGATGAAATAGAAGTTGTACCTTCAAGGGCAGAGGTCGTAAGTGCGAGTGGTTGTTAAGCAGATAGGTCGTAAAGTGAGGAGTACCTTGTCATCTCAATTTTTTTTTTTATACATAACTGCTTCCTCATATTCAGTGATATTGCAGTTATCGCTTCTAATCTGTTCCCATAGGAACTGCCACAGAATTGCTAAAATTTTCTACACGGAAAGACTGCATTAGCTTATAGATTACTTTTGGAAGGAAAAAAAATTGCATGTTTCTCTCAGCAGCTATGTAGCAAAATCTAAATTTGCGAGGGAAAAAGGCCAGGAAAAATTGTAGATATTTTAAATATTTTTGGAATCTATAAGGTAATCTCAATTCCATGTATTATGTTTTGTATTTAAAATTTAAACTTATTAGAAAACTACTACTTCAAAGAACAAGTAAAATATAATAGTTTCTTCTGGAACATCTAAATCTCCTGCTTGATTCTCATACCTTTGTTTTCAACAAACGTGAGTTTGAAAGTCAATCCCTATTTCTGCACATTTCCCCATGGCTCTCCAAACTTAATCTTTTCATTAGATTAGATTAATATTGGGATTAGGGTTCCAGACCCTGTGCACGTCAACCTAAAAGATTTAATGTGCTCCCATTTTCGCGTTGTTAGGGAGTTCCGTTACCAGTGAACTTTATAAGTTCCAGTATCTTACTTCCCAAACTTGCGTCAAATTCATCTCCCGGCTGTTTACCTTCAAATACCCTTCTTCTCCTAAGGTCTAAGGATTCGCAGTCCAGGATTAAGTGCTTGGCTGTCTCCGGCGACTGCCCACATAATCTGCAGCTGATGTCTTCTTGAAGTAGACCTACTACTGTCAGATGTTTCCTGAACTGGCCGTGTCCAGTGATAAATGCTATGGCTAATCGAAGATTAGCTCTGTCAAGTCTAATCAAGGACCTTGTTAGCGAAGTTAAGGGTCCTTGCACTAGTTTTTTCCCCAAGGTTTGGCCAGGAAAGAGATTCCATCTTTGTTTGGGTTCTCTTTTGGCCCAATTGTGCATTGTGCTCTTAGCTAGAGACCAGCTAATTCCACAAGCTGGTTCTGGACCAATGAAGCTTCCTCTTTTGCTAATTGGTTCGCTTTTTCATTCCCATCAAACCCCCTATGCCCTGGAATCCATCCCAGTGTCACTGCATTGAGTTGAGCCAGAGCACAAAGTGTTTGGTGGCATTCCCATACCAATTTTGATGATATGTCATCAGCATCCAGCGCTCTAAGGGCAGCTTGACTATCCGAGAGAATTTAAATGTTTGCATTCCTGTAGCCTTTTAAAAGCCCAAGATAAGCACATTCCAAAATAGCTATTATTTCTGCCTGGAAAATAGTACAATGACTTCCCAGGCTATCTTTTATAGTGGTTCGAGGCTTGCTACAGAACACCCTGAATCCAGCTTTATGATTAATTAGAGAACCATCTGTGTACCAGACGAGTTCCTTAGTTGGAGGATTATTCTTCCTGGTCTCCCAAAATAACTGTGATTCAATGGTCACAGTATATGGTTTTGTAAATACCAATGTTCTCTTCATTACGTCTGAAGACATGTCGAGAACTGGAAATAACTTTATCAGGTTGTTGTTGAGTTTGGTATGACTTTTAAAAGATTGGCCATGTCTCAACAAACCTGTTTGTTGTAACCGATAGATTGTTTTCCAAGCTTCTAGCTGTAAGAACAAATCTAGAGGTGTTAGGTCTAGCAGCACTTCCAGTGCTGCAGTTGGGGTGCTAGTAAAAGCACCTGTAATATACAAACAAGCCATTCTTTGTAGACTAGCTAGTTTGTTGCCAGAAGTCTTCTGTGTGGCTTTAAGCCACCAGGCTATAGATCCATATTGTATCTGAGGTCGTATAACTGAAACATACAGCCAATAAGCTATATTTGGTTTAAGTCCCCAGTTTGACCCGATGGCACGCCTAGTCGTACGGAGCACCCATTTGGCCTTATAAATGACATTCTCCAGATGTGTGTTCCAGTTCAGTTTTTGGTCCAAGGTCACGCCGAGGAACTTTATTGACTCCGAAGCTTCCAACTGGAGTCCATTCAGCTTAACTCTGCTTAATGCAGTTAAATTTCTCTTACGAGTGCATGGAACTATGACAGTTTTTGAGGGGTTGATTTTTAGTCCCTCCCTCTTGCACCATGTGCAGATCTTCTGGAGTCTGTCATTCATGATGTCAACTACTGTCTCACAGAACTTGCCTGTAACCATGAGAGCTATGTCATCTGCATAGTCCTGTATTTGAACTCCAGTATTGGAGATTTCAGTAAGGAGGTCATCGACCACTAAATTCCACAGTAGGGGTGATAAAACTCCTCCTTGTGGACAACCTTTGCTAGTATAGATTTCAATCGTATCATTCAAAAGGGTAGATTTAACATAGAGGCTTTGGAATAAAGCATCTATCCACCTGCATACAGTGGCTTGTATGCCTCGTTCTCTAGCCTACGTATGATAGTATCATGAGAGATGTTGTCAAAAGCACCCTTGATGTCTAAAAATGCACAAAGTGCTATTTCCTTACAGTCCAGCGCGTCTTCTGCCCTTGAGACAAGATCTTTAGGGCAGATAAACATGATTTGCCAGGCTGATAGGCATGTTGATTCCGATGAAGGGGCTGTCCAAGCAGCACCTTATCTCGGATGTGTCTATCCACCAGTTTCTCCATAACCTTCAAGATGAATGAGGAGAGACTGATTGGTCTATATTCCTTCGCAGAGGAGTAGTCTGTGCGACCCCTCTTGGGAATAAAAACCACTCTGCTCACCCTCCAGGCCCGTGCAATGTACCCTAAGGCCACACTAGTTCTGAATAGTTCGCAGAGAAGTTTGAGGACTGACTGAGGTGCTTTTTGTAACAAGACAGGATACACCTCATCAGTCCGAGGAGATTTAAATGGGCTAAATTTACTAATAGCCCATCTAACTTCAGATACTGTGATAACTTGCCTTGCAAGGTTCCAGTTCGATCTGGCGGCCCACGGCCTTGGGTCTTTGCTAGTAATGCTGTTACCGCTAGTTTCGTTACCAGTTGTAATAACACAGTCAGGGAAATGAGTCTCGAGGAGAAGTTCAAGCGTTTCCCTTGCTGTGGTTGTACACTCTCCGTTAGGTTTTCGTAGAGAATCAACAGGATTAATAGGTTTGCTTGCAAGAACTTTATGAAGTCTAGCAGCTTCTTTTAGGCTATCTACGTCTTGTGTAAATTCCTTCCATGATTTCCTTTTTGCTTTCCTTATTGCAACACTTGAGGCTGTGAGGGCTGTGTGATATTCCCTCTAGTCCCCAGTGTGCTTGGAATGATTGAATAGCCTTCTGACTGCCTTGCGCTTTCAGTCTAGATCTCTTGTCCACCATCTTGTGTTGGAGGATCGGGATCCTTCCATAAGCTGGCAGTTGTCTTTGAAGCTTTCCATTATAGCTTCATTTAGTGCAGAAGCTACTTGCTCTATGTCAAGTGCTGTGCTGATTTTTTTTTGCCAATGGTTTTAAGTAGTTCAGAAAAACCTTGCCAATCTGTATTCTTAGGATTACGATACGATTGTGGTTTTAGTGTACATCCTAAATTGAACTTAATGTAACTATGGTCTGAAAGAGATGCTTCGTCAGAGACGTGCCATCCTTGTACCAAGTCTAGTTGCGTACAGAAGGTAATGTCTATAGTTTTGCACCTGAGTTTATTACCAAAAGTACTAGAACTACCGACATTAGCTATCTGTAAGTCATTTGCTAGTAGGAATTCTAAAATTGCATTGGTATCGGTGCTTCCCCATCCTTTGTGGTGAGAATTGGCATCGCACCCCACAAGGAGATCGAGGTTGGTGCGTTGTGCATGCGTCGTTAAGAGTCTGAGCTCCTGCGATGGAGGTAATTCATTGGAGTCCTAAGGCAGGTATGCTGAGCTCACAATTAGGCTTTGCTCCTTCCTTTCGTCCCAATTGATAAGTATCGAGGTTAGATCCCTGAAACAGAATTCAACCAACGGAAAGACCTGTAAGCCATTTTTAACCAAAATACAAGTTCTAGCATTATTTATTGAGTTATAGGAAATAATCTTACCTTTTGTTTCTCCAAGCCCTACTATACGTCCATGATAGATCCACGGCTCTTGGATGAGGGCTAGATCAAATTTACCTTTGATAAAGATACGACAGAGAGCAGCTGATGCTGCTCTACTGTGGTGGAGGTTTATCTGTATCACCCTTAGCGTCATCTTTTTCTTTACCCGAGAGTATCAGAATAGTTGACATCCACAGGGCGACGATCAGAATACAATCAGAGGCTTTAAGTGCCCCCAACGATTCATCGTCTATCAGAAAGATAAAGATTTTTCCTTTCGGATCGTCTTTAACTGATAGTCTTGTCCATTCAGTAACCTTTAATAATGGATTCTGGTTGTCAAGTAGCTCGCAGATCTTGTCAGGAGTGAAGTCTGCAAGCTTGGCAGGTGCTCTAAAGAGTTCCTTGGTATCCCGCAGAACTTCTTTCCTGTTGCCTGCAATCAACTTAACTTCCTCTCCCAAAGGATTTATTTCCGTCATTACTTGCTTAAGCCAGTTGACGGTACACTCAATTATTAACAAAAATAGAAATTTTGCAGTAAACATGTTCAGTAACGAAATGTCAATGCTGGTTTGGAACAAAAGACAAACAATAAATTAATACAAAGAAAAATCTATCGGTAACAAATAGATATCGTCAAGCACCAAACAAATAATAATAATAGAAACATAAAACAGTACTAGATAATAAGGTTTTTCTGTTAAACCTGTAATCAGTCATCTTCTTCTGTTTCTTTGAGGCTCGAGCTTTTTTGGCGGCAATGTCCCGTATTTTACGGAGAAGTAGGTTTTTGTGAACGATGACGGATAACAGAGAGTGACGGTTAATCGAGTTTTCACCGTAACCATAAATTGTAAGTTATATACACTAGACTCCGTCTTAACCGTTTAGCTTGGGACCCGACCCTAGACCAATTGGCAAAATGGCTGGTTAAACCAAAAATACATTTAAATTAGCTTTTAACTGAATTTAAAATACTTCTACTATATAAGTACATGAAAAAGGTCAATAAAAGAGGCAAAGATTACATAATTTTACAAAATAAAAATATATGTATTTACAGTACGTACAAGTTACATATACACTCATATACTTGTTGTCACAAGCACATATCACAATAACCAAAAACAAAACTTTCTTTTGTCCTAGATAGAAATTTATGAAACAAACACACACATTTGCTAAAGTAATAAAAGGAAACTGTACGGTACTGTACATTTAAAGAAAAACAATTGCTTAAAAAAAAAAAAAAAAAAAATCTGGGATTGAAACCGCGCGTGTCGTAGTGTAGCCGATAGGTGGCCGGTTGATCCGAGATCGGTTCAAGAAGGAGTCGACTGTATTTACAAATAAATAGGACAAAGCATTATTTGAGAAACACTAATTTTATTAATTAAGTTATTATTTTTATTGCTTTTAAAAAACTATTGTATTTTCGGTATGCTGTGATGATTTACCATGTGTGAATAAAGCAAAGTTTATGTGATGCATACCTGTTTACACAACTTCTAATCATTTATGATTTCAAAAATATTATGTATAACATCTCTGCCGACATAATAATATTAAAAATATGTAAACTTTATAATTTTAACAGTATATATTAACATTAGACTTTTTTTTAATTTGTAACAGACTTTACTACATTTTTCTGTTTTATTTTTTGTTTAATAGCTTTCAGACGGATTTGCAAGTAATTTTCTTTCCTTAAGTAATTGATGCATGAAATTTAGTATGAGTTATTTTTTTCTGAATAATCAGATTTTGTTGGTTTTTTGATGAATTACTTTTAGGGCTTTTGTTTCTATAATGCTATAGAAACAAAAGAAAGGTTGAGAAACATTTATTTGGCAGAAATTGGCCATAAGGCAAGATGGTTTTCAACAACTTTTTAACAAAACACTATTTTAGAAGAACAAAACATTAATTTTAGGAGAAGTAGGACTGTAGAAGAATTTTATTATTGTTAGCGAATATAAAATTATTTATTCTTCTACAATCCTACTTCTGATATGAGTTTCATTACATCATATCGGTCCTTTGCTGGAGAGTGACTTTTGAGTGAACCAATCACAAGCTCTCTCGACATCGGATTCAATGTGGCAGTTGGCACTTTTGCCTTAATGTTTCTCCTAAAATTCTCAAAAATCAGGGAAGAAACCCCTAAGGTGGGTTTTCTTGAAGTTTTAAAAATGCATTAAAAAAAACCACGATAAACTTGCTTGACCGTAACTGTTTACAATGTTGTAACCTCTTTGATCTGTGACATAGATTGTGACGAGACACTTAAATGATCCATTTTCTTTAAAGATTTATTTAGACAGCCTGAATTCATTCTAAAGAAGGAGTGAGCATAAAGTGAGTGAGTAGTTATTGGGTATTTCTGAAGTAAAACAGGATTAATATTAGTAAAGGTTTCAAATAATCCAAATGTAAATTACAAAAGAATCGCCTGTCAACTGCAACAGCAGTTCATAGAATCAAATCCAGATGCTTGAGATTTTCAACAAATTTTCATCTAATAAACTCTGCCATTTGAGGTGAAATTGAGGATTACAACAGCCAAATAAATTGTTGTCAATTATGATTTTTTATTTGATATATTAGTATTCAGTTTAATTTATTGAATTGATGATTTAATCATTAAATTTAGCTTCTGATTTCATTGTTATTACAAATGGGGGGGGGGGGAAAGGGGCATATTTTTTTTTTTTTTTTTACTTACTTTAAGAAGCTTCCTACTAAGCCATTTTTTTTTTTTTTTTTTTGCTTCAGCCTACTGCAATTAGTTTAAAGGATACCATTGAAAACCCATATTTTTTAATATATTCATTATTAAAATGTTAACTAAAAATGTTGAGCCGGATTTAAAGACATCATATGACGTAGTATATAAATGCCTAGTAGTGAACATCTTAAAGTAAGTAAGATAGCGGTTGGATAAGCAAACAAACAGAACACTATTAAAAAATTCATGTTGTTCCATTCGGAAGCTTGAAAGTGTTGAACTGTTTTATAAGAGTACGAATTTAAATTTTACCCATTCTTTATTTGCATATCAATTTTCTGTTTACAATACATGTATATTTTTGTTTTTAATGTAGGGTGATTTATCAGAAGCCCAAGAAGGTGATCCTAAATACTTAGCACCTGAATTAATGGAAGGGAAATTTACTAAAGCGGCTGATATTTTCAGGTAATTTATTTTGTATTTTTACAGAAAGAAATATATTTAGCAATTTAAAAAAAAAACAGATAGAAATTAAACTTATTAAAGAAACAATCTATTTGTAATTTTAAAAAGAAATCTTAAGTTATAAGAATTTAAAACGAAAATAAACAAAAAAATTAAAACATTTTTTTTTTTAAATTGTATTTCAACTTACTCAGAATCAAATTTCAATATAAATTTCTGTAATGAAAATTTATTACAAATATTTAAAACAATTATTAAAATTGTAATGGAAATTCTTTCTTATTTGACTTTTATTTTTACATAGACCTGTATTTCATTTCAAGTTTTATTATTATTTTATAACAAATAAATGATAGCTAAAATATATGGAAGAGATATTGTCATGTTATGATTTCTTTAATAAACAAATATAATCTTTAGACAAGGAAATTAACGTGCGTTAGTACATTTTTACAGTAAAATAAACCAAAGAACGCACATAACTAAACAAAACGAAACACAAATTCACTGAGCTATTTTTGATATTTGTGCTGGAAATCGAGGAAAAATATAATCTTTATTCTGAAAATAAATTCATGTGAAATAGAAAAGCAAATTAATCCTCTTTCGTAAAGAATTGGTGGCCCTGCAAAGGGCCGTTTTTCAACAGACCCAATCAATTTTTCAGAGCGGTGTCTCAGCGTCGGTATTAGGCCTACAATCCGAGCTGATCGAGAAACCATTTCTCATAATAAACACCGTTTATTTCTGCGGGATAATCCCAAGTTTTTTCTGAGCCCTAAATATACCACACACTCCAACGTCAAATCCTTCTGAACTTCCTGCATGGATAATTATTAGCCGAGGAAGAGCCGATATCGAAGGATCAAACAGCGATGTCGGTATGAACGCTAACCCTCGCACAAATGCGTTTCAGCTGGAGATCACAGTTTTATCTTGCCATATCGTCCTCTTCGTATGGCCAAAATGTATCCATGTTTCATCTATATAATAAATATAACGATCATGAGAACGATAATGACGGATGTCTCGGGTTTTCCTGGTTTATGTGGTTGGAAAACATTGGAGTTTGAAGACGCCATCTTAACTCAACTGTGAGGCTCATTTGATTCAACTAATGACATTTAAACTCATAAACATCTGAAATGTTGTCTTTATCTCCTTAAAATATTTATCTTGAGAAATTACGACATGTTTAAAATTATAATTTCTGTTAATTGGCATTTATTTTTGACAGTATCATTATTTAATGTACGGACTACTTTTCATAGCGAAGGTATACATCCAGTAACTGTTCTTGTATTATCAACTTAGCTTTATTTTTACTGTAGTATGCAAGGATCTCAATGTAATGGCACATTAATTGATCTCGGTAAACAAAATTAAAAATACAAATGAAGTGCCTGTAAATAGAAAAATTTATTGTAAAAATTAATTTATAAATATTTTTTTTTTTTTTTCAGTTAATAATTAGCTAAAAATCCTCAAATCTTCATAATTAATTTTTTTGGCAAAGCCATTGCTTGATCATTCTTTTATTCATACTGATTAAATTGAAGCTTTAGCTGCCATTTTGAAAAATAACAGTCGAAAATCTTAACTTTGCAGTTCATTCCCATGCAATTCCTCATAGCTCCCTTCCCCCTCCAAAAAAAAATGTTTGTGGAGAATTAACTAATGGCAATTCTATCCCTGTCTTTCATTTCCATTATTAAAGCCATCGTCTTTCATTTCCATTATTAAAGCCATCGTTAATCATATTTGATCGTCCACTCAGAAGGTCTATGAGTTCAAATGATGTTATTAATCCTGTGATGTCAATCCATGTCATCCTTGTTTTTGTTATGATTTTCATTCTTTATTTTTAGCAGCTCCTAGGTTACAGCTTGCCTGTGAAACATAAGGGGCCACTCTTGCTTTTATGCTTGCTGGGTGTCACGTTCTGAAGTGGCCAAAAGGTTAGAGATATTAGAATGAAACCTTCACCATTGTGTTCAACATCAAAAAGTAGGTGGCCACGTCCAAAAAGCAGGACCACTGACTGACCGGATGTGGGGGGAGGGGGTTGAAAAGTCGGTGTTTCAAGACATTTTTCTTTTATCATATCTCAGCAACCGCTTGTCTGGCAAAAATGTGACTACCACCAATGTGTGCAGGAGAGTCGATATTGGGGGGGACGTCTATCGCCGTTTTACTCTTTATCGGAAGCAACCACTTTTGACCCCCAACTTCCGGTTTGCTGTAAGCGTCCATTAGGTTCATTTTAAATGCTGGTTAGGTTCACTCTACTTTTGTTTATAAAATTGTGCATATTATGGGGCCGCTTTGCTTTGACTGTTGTACCTGTCTTACCGTGACTGTTCATTTTAAAGGAGTAAGTCCTAAATTGAATTCCTGCAAGTATTTTGTCCATTGCAAACATCTTCGCCCTATCCAAGCCTTGAAACTTGGCTCAACTTTAATAGCTACTGTTTCAAAACATCCCATATCCCAACATTTAATATCTCCCTGTTTCTAATAAATGATTCTGACACTGTTTGCTAAATTCTTTTGCATGTCTCTCTCTAAATACCATTGTAGTCTGCTGGAACTAATTTTGCATCCTTTTAATTTCCTTTTAGTTCGCTTGATTTTTCAATTTCTTATTGTTAGCTGCTACCAAATTGATGCATCTCCCATTTAGAATTCCAAATGTTGCAGAAATCTTCTGTCACTATTCAGCATATTTTTTATAACCCTCAGAAGAAGAAACAATTTATGTCCGTATTTCTTCTGTAGTTGTCTCTTCTTCTACTGAGTATCTGACAAATCATTATTGACATTTCATCTATGTGGTGCTTTGCATTTATAGTAAGATTTTGGAAGTAGGTATGAAGATTTGAGGGGTGAAGCTTTATCAGAAGTCGTAATACAATCAGTCCTTCCCAATAAATCAATTCAATTTACCATATTTCTTCGATTGTAAGACGCCAATGATTATAAGATGTACCTTAATTTCATTACCACCAACAGAAAAAAAGTTTGATCCTAAGAAGATGAAAAAATAAATTAAGACGATAGAATATATAAAACACATACATTATTATAATAGAATGCAATTTACTAACAGCAATAGTACCTATTTATCAGTAGTAAAATACTGAACTTCACATCATAGTCTGATTCAGTCATAGTCTGATTCTTCTGAGCTATCGAGAGTATTAGTGATACAACGTTTTTTAAACGAGTGCTGCACTATTCTTTCTGGGGATTAGCTGCTGATACTCATTCTACCAGTTTTGATGCTGGCTCTTTCTTAATTTGTCCAGAAGATGTCAGTTGAAGATTTTCAGTCTAACAGCCAGGATTCATTTTCCTTTCTCGGGTAATCCTTAAATCATCTGTTGACTGAGACGTCTAGTGGCTGCAGTTGGCTAAGCTAAGCCACCAGGAATCACAGCCAAGTCGCCGTGAGTTTATATTGGACCTGTTAGGACAAATGTACACGAAATACATCAAGTGCTTGCATGGTAGGTGGGTTACGGAGATTTACAGGACATCTGTTCTATACAACATTTAGCCAGTCTTCCATAATCTCTGCCATCATCCCTCCATTTTTCTGTGCACACACAATCTTTGAAGAATTTCATTCTTCACTATGGTTTTTTGATTTAAAATTAAATATGATAGCAGCGTTCGACCATCAGTGATATGCTGCTTTCATAGCCCATGCTTATCTTGATTTCTTTAGCACCTATAGTGTTGACAGTGTAATTTTGAGGCATATCGAGGAAGACCAAAGTTTCATCAACATAACTAATCTCATAGTTTCTTTTTTTTTTTTTTTTTTTTTTTTTTCGTATTTTGATCACTTGTTGCCGAAAGTTAATCAGCTTCTGTTGAAATTCTGCAGGAATTTTATGAGATAGTTGTTTGGCGCTTTAACGATAATCTGCTACAACACTAGAGTCTGTCGCACCAGACACGACTGCCTTTAAAAATTATTTCCTCTATTGGCTTTCGATTGCATGGCTTGTCGAGTGTTGGATAATCATTTTGCAGATGACTCCATTATAAAATGTATCACAGCTTCATCTACTTATGGAAATCTTCCTTTTCTTAGGCCCTGTTAAGCACATGGTTGTTGCTTAGCGCGAAAATATGGAATTGTGATCATTTCTCTGACTAACATTTACTTTACTAATGTCAACCCTCAGCTCTATTTCCACGTTCTTCTCCCTACACCATAAGTTTTTGTTTCAGTGCAGTTTTGTAGTGCAATCTTTTTGATTTAACATTTTGATGAGCAATAAGGGATCAAAATGAACGAAATACAGTAACTCAGCTTCTCACATACTTCAAAGCTACAACCAAAACTTCCTAGTTGCCGCTGAGTGAGCTCTATTATAACGTAATAGTGGTGGCTTTACATTTGGAAAGCGCGGGAAACACATACACCACTTTATTTTCCAATGGATTGGAGAATGTAACAACACTCAAACTTGAAGACAGGGCTTCCACTTAAAAACAAAATGTGTGATGTCATGTGCAAAGCGCTGGAAAATTCGGGGAAAAAACTACAATTCTAAGATACACCCAGTTGTTGAAGATGTTTATATGGGAAAAAAGTGTGTCTTAAAATTGAAGAAATATGGTTTCTATTAAATTTCTTAAAATGCATTCATAAAAATGCATTGGTCTAGCATTCATCATTTAATGTTGTTTATTTTATTTCTTGCTACTTTGTTGCAAAATTTTGTTAACTCTTACTAAATGAAATCTTCTTCTTTTCTTTTATTTTTTTTTGCTATTCTTGCTTAAATTAATTGCTTCATTTAATTCCAGCTTGGGAATTAGTATTTTGGAGCTGGCTTGCGATCTTGATTTGCCCCGAGGTGGTGATAGTTGGCATCAACTCCGTCAGGGCCAATTGCCTAATGGTTTGACTGACAGTAAGTGTTATCAAAAGATTTATTTCTCTCGAGTCTGTAGGTTTACAAAATTTAGTCTATATTTCCTGTCTTTCAGTTTTTGATTTTTCTTTTCACAGATGGTAATAGATAAATGTTTCATTTATATCTTATCTAGGGCTATCTACTGAGTTAAAAGAGTTTATTCAGAAGATGTTGACACCAGACTATAGGAAAAGGCCAACTGCCAGTCAACTTCTTCATTGTCCTGTAATACAGAGAGTTAGTAAGATAGTATATTATTATTATTATTATTTAAAATGAAGTAAGCTTATGTTGGGTATATACTTTCTTTTTTCTTTTTCTTTTTTTTTGCACTTGAGCAGTATGATATATATTTTCCACTATTTTTGTTTCTCGTTAACTTAACGCTCCGTCGGGCGCAACCGATCTGCTAGGCACACCTCGAACTCTTTTGTTTGCCTTTCCCCCGCTAAATTTTTTCGCGAGGTCTCCATCCTAGTAGCTTCCGCCTTTCCAGTGCTAATAACAATGGCAAGATTAGTTAGTGATTTTCGTTCTTCATTTCCGGTTGACAGATGAAATGATCGCACAGGCTCATTGCGCCCGATTACGTTGCAGTTTGACAAATAAGTTTTCGCAGCTATTTTTAATGCTGTATCACATTGTGTCGTTAGTAATGTCATATTATAAAATATTTCGTAATTATCTATAAGACAACTCTCTCACTTGTGCTTGGTCAACTTGCTCAATGCAGTCTGAAGTCCATTGGAATGCCAGCACACCTCCAACACAAATTGAAGAGATACGCTCCCCGTGAACAACCAAATCAAACTGATGATCAGCCCCAGATACCTCCAAAATGACGCAAATGTGAAACATGCCATTTACAGACTCGTCACAGACAATTGAGTCAATATGAATAAAAAAACTACCATACTGATACCTGCATCTCACATGCTGTTTTCATGTGTCCTCCATGCTATCACAAAGCGCTAGAAGGACATATATATGCTGATGAATCAAATGAATGAGTGATTGTTTAAACATATTATGTTCTTGTTTTACTTCAATGTCATTTTTCATAGTCAAATACAACTTTGAATAATTATTTGTACACACACCACTAATTTTTGTTCAATAAATATATGTTTTCTTTAAAGACTAATTAAACCTGTTTTACTGCTCCTTCAATATTTTTATACAGTGTGGGTGGGTGTTTACTACGAAGTGTTAACAATTATTTTTTGAAAGAAAAACCATTTATATCTGTAGAAAAGATTATTAAATCAAGGGGTATACTAATTTCGGTAATTTTTGGGAAGTAAATTTCCGTTTCCTGTAAAGACTATATAAAACTATTTTGTTGCTCCTTCAGTATTTTTATATTATTTAGAGGTTTCCAAAGAATAGTTAACAACTGTTTTTAGTAAGAAAAAACGTTTTTATCTGTCGAAAAACAATTTAATCAAGTAGTGCCTCCCAGGCTAAATGCGCCCGACCTTGCGCCACACCGTATTGCGCCCGACGGAGTGTTAATAACTGTTTTGATTTTGGTGACTTACTTGACAACAACTTTGTTAATAAGATATTTAAAGTCATTAAATTGTGTTAAATATTTAGCATCTCCAATTTTATAACACAATTTCATTGAGCTGAAGTTCTCCCGTATTCAGCTCTTAAGGAGCATGTGATAGAATGCTATCTTCCTCCTGAATTTAAAACTTAGTTTTTCTAGTTAATATTACAAATGTTGCCTTGATATCTTTTAGAAAGTGAAGAATCCTTTAAATAAAAGAAAATCATATAATTCCATATAAAAAAAAACCCCCAACCTATTAAGAATATCTTTCTTAGGTATTTTTAATAGTTTTTTTTTATGTAAGTCATGATTATCTTTTACTTACTTTTTTGTTATTGTCAATTATTGTTACTCTGCCCTCTTTTATATAAATGAGTTCTCTAGATATGGGCTGAAATATTTTTGCAGTAGGATTAATTGAGACGTTAGAACTTGGTTTTATTCTCAATTGAAGAATGGATTGGTATCATAACTGGTTTCAAAATAGGACTAAATGAACATTGGTGAAATTCATTGTGTGGCTGAAATGGGTTTATAATGAGAAATGGCTATTACTACTTTTAACATTCATGCATAGAGTATATTCTATGTAGTAGATAGCCAAATCCAACTGTAGTCAAAAGCCATAATCTGTTGAGGTTTTCAATAGTACGATTTTAATTACTTAGTTCGTTGTAACGAATACAACTAGAAAAACAAAAGACAAGAAAACAAAAGAACAGCACCTGAATCAATTGGAAATTGCCTTTCCGATTCAATTATTAGGAGAGGAGTTGAGTACGGTCGTTTCGTCCTTCTACGGACTCTCAGCATTAGGATCTTGCCTTTCCGATTCTTTTTATCGGGAGAGGCAGGGTTGGGCTGATGAGTCCGTAGAAGGACGAAACGGCTGTACCCAACTCCTCTCCTAATAATTGAATCGGAAAGGCAATTTCCAATTGATTCAGGTGCTGTTCTTTTGTTTTCTTGTATTTTGTTTTTCAATTCTTCTCACAGCACGTTAAATTTTGGCTTCTTTTCTGCCTTATTTTCTTAATACAACTAGAGTTTATAAAGTTTTGTTGCAGAGTATTAATATAATGTATAATAGTGTTCCAATTACTGAATAAATTCGCCAAAAGTTTATAATTTTAATCGAAAAATGTTTATTAATTAATTCATTAGAAATAAAGTGGTTCTTAATCTTCTTATAACGTGTAGTTTTGTAGAAGTTTGAAGGAAAAGGCAAAATTTATTGATTTTTAAAGTCTAGAAATATAAAAGCATGTAAATAAAAATTAATAGATATTAAAATAATAATTGAAATGTAATTTTTTTTTATTTTTTTTTTTTTTTAATATTGACAGGTTTTCAAGAAAAGGAGACGAGATCTTTGGCTGAAATCTATTGTAAGTTGCTCAATTAATATGGCATCTTAGAAAGTCTGGTTTTAATTTTTTTTTTAATCCAGAATTTTCATTGTAGACTAGTCTTAATTAATTAACAAACCATTGTCCGTACTGCTGCTGAAGACTTTTTTTTTTAAAGCCAGTAATCACATTACCCAATACTCATCTCCCCTGTCAAGATCTGTGTTGTCTTTATTTCTGTAAATTCCAAAACACACTAAATAGGGAGGAAAAAAATGCAATAGCTAGAAGGATTGGTGCTATTTGATTGAAATTCAGGCAGTTGATGGCATCCACTGAGATGTGCTATTATCATTAGCAACAACAAATGTGGAAAATTACCACTGTTCCAACCCTGTGGAATAGTAGAATTTGTAAGATGTTGAATTTCAAGCAATGCATGCATAAACGGCAGTGGGGGAAAACCATCGTACAGATGTTGAATGTCCTTCTGAGGAATAGAACTCTAAAGTGGCATGAAGTTGCTTTTCCAGTTAAGCAATAGTGGTTGGTGCACTTCCTGAATGATGTTGGAGTTCTCGGCCCACCATCTCCCAGATGTGTTTAACAGGTGAAAGGGTGGGCAAGCATGTTGGCCCTGGCAGTATCCTAATGTTTTGCTTTTTGAGATACTGCAGACTAATATGGATTGTATAGGACATGTGTTACCTTGCTGATAAAAGATTCCGTGCTGGTGAAGAAATGGGATAGCCATAGGCTGCAAAATATTGACAACATATCGTTGGGCAGTTAGAGATCCACTTTTGATGACCAACTCTGACTAAGATATCCAACTGACATCACTCACACCATCAATCAGACCTAGACGTGTGTGATGCTGTCGCATTCAAATGCTGTGAATACATTATGTGCCGCTGTGTTGACCAAGACAAAAATGACATTCATCACTAAACAGCACAGTACACCATTCCTGTTCATTCCAATTCTTATCTAAGCAAACACCACTGAAGACATGCTTTCATGTGGATAGATGTAAGGGGTTAATGCAGTGCAGAACAATAATAAATTTGCAATGAAGCTGTTGTTGACCATTACTCACAATAGGTATTTGAAGTATTAGCTGTTGGCAGTATGTTACAGTCTAGAACTGTCATGCAATACCATGCATCTCATGGCAGTCATGTCCCTACATGGCCTTTTCAATCCTTGTGAGCTGGATCCTTCTTGAACCCACTAGTGCTATACGTACGATGGTACTGAAATGGCAGCCAGAACAAAAGACTACATCCCCGTAAGACGAACCAGCTGCTCAATGGCCAATGATTCTTCCACACAGTCTGTACAATATTGGAATAGCGGTCAATGTTTGTGTAATAGCATCTTTAGCACTTTAGAACAATATCCACAATGTTTGGTCAACCAGGGATCTTTGTAAGACTTTTATCTATGTTCCACTGCTCTGCACCCTATGATATCAGCTCGTGCCTGTCCAGTTGATTTGAACAGCTCACAAACCTAATCATTTGCATGTATTTATCTACAGTACTGCTTCCCATATTTTGTGATGTTTGTATAATTTCTTGCAGATACTGCATTTTATTTTTATTTTTTATTTTTTTATTTATTTTTTATTTTTTTTATTTTTTTAGTGTACATAACAAAATAGAAAGAGGTGAGGTTGTAGATATCATATAAAAACTCATATTCTATAAAATTTCACATTGATTTTGATTTTGCTGTATCACAGTTCAATCAGTTCTTATTGGCAGTTTCAATGTGTTTCATTGTTTTTCATATAAATTAATTAATTTGATGGTTTCTCAAGAAAATGACTGAGAAGAGTTCATTAAGCATTCTTAGGGAAATTTTAACAGTTTTCAATAGTCTGCCTATTTCTAGCATAGAATTTGTTGATATATATCCTCACCACAACCTGACACTTCCATCGACTGACCTCTCTGAAAATGTGCATATAAAGAATTTAATCCACATCTGTTGAAAATCCTTTGAATTTGACGAATGTTTTGTTCTGCCTAGGCAATTAAAAACAGAAGATTTTGAAGAATGTTTAAGCTGGGCCACCACTTGGTATAGGTCCTAGATCCTCATTGAAGTAAGCTTCTAAAACAGAGTTGAGGCAACATGGCTATTTCAACTCTTAACTATTGAAAAACGAATATAATAACAATATGCTTCCTAATTAATCTTGTCTTAAAACTAGCATATACAAAACTCGACAAGATGATGTTCTTCTGACACATCTCCGAATTAAGCATACCAGACATATGCACCAATATCTATTGACTAAAGTTCATCCTCCCATGTGTGCTGCGTACAGCGTTATTTTAACCATTCATCATATTTTAATTGAATGTCCTGCTTTTGATCACCATCGGCGTCACTGCTTTATCCTCTTTTTAAATTTCACGTTCCTTTTCATATTTCCTTCCTTTTAAATGACAACAATCTTTTATTAATTTCATCGGTTTTGAGATTTATTCATTTTTTTGTAATTCTCAGTTTTTCTAACGACCCATTTGAGAACTATTTCGTTTGTCCTTTACATCCATCTGTCCTTTTCTGTCCTTCCCCTAACAACTCCCGAACAGAAGGTCTATCGGCAAACTGACTTTGGTCCAAACACTGTAGGAATGGGGTATTTATTTCTGCATATCTGGAAAAATCCAGACAAAGTTGACTGTTTCTGGAAATTTGGGAAATTTTTTGCTCAACAACTGCTGACCCGATCGACTTGAAATTTGGATATGCTTTAGTTTAGTGTATCTATTATACAATTTTTATTTTTATTGGACCATATCTATAATAGTTTGCAGGCACAGTCAACTGTGTCAGCATTTTTCTAGATAGGTAGAAATAAGAAAAATATTCATTGTATAGTAGATACTCTTAACTAAAGCATATCCACATTTCAAATCTATCTGGTCAGTAGTTGTCCAGGAAAAAGTTCCCAAACTTCACCTTTTTTTTTTTTTAATGTGTGCAAGTAATATCGGCATACTCTGAGCTTTAATTCTCCTCTCTCTTCTCTCATTGCGTCACACTCAACAGAAGGAGTGATAAGAAATACTTAACAATAATTTGAATGTAGTTCCTGTGGCCTAATCGATAAGATGTCTGACTTCGGATCAGAAGGTTGCAGGTTAGATTCTGTCAAGGACGTTTCATTGTAGAATTTTTTTTTTTTCCTTCATCTTATTTGAATATGCACATGTTCAATGTCCCCATGGGTTTTAATGGCTCGCACTTAATTTTATGCTTTAGCACAATTTTTTTTTTACTTGTTTTTACAAGTGATTTTTACATATTTCCTACAATTTTCTTGTTTTCATAGTCTTTTGTCTGTTGTTCTATAGACAGACAGTCTTGTTTTTATCATATGTTTGTGTATAGGCTTATGATTTTTATTTATTTTATTTCTTACTTTTTCCCCCATTATGTTCTTTACATTTCTTGATGTAGCTTCGCCTCAGATGCTTTTGCACCATTAAAAATCAACCAACTAACCAACCTATGCTTCCTAATTTTGCATTTTTTTCATTTAGCTGTTGTGCCTACATATGTCAACTTCTGCAGTTTAGAACAAGGTAAAACTGCAGTTTAGAACTAGGTGAAACTGCAGTTTAGAACTAGGTGAAACTGCAGTTTAGAACTAGGTGAAACTGCAGTT
>JAFIDM010001028.1:61108477-61131380 GCA_023159025.1 Thereuonema tuberculata
TCAGAACTAGGTGAAACTGCAGTTCAGAACTAGGTGAAACTGCAGTTTAGAACAAGGTGAAACTGCAGTTTAGAACAAGGTGAAACTGCAGTTTAGAACTAGGTGAAACTGATCTTGTCTAGTTAATTGATTGAAATAGCAGTTCATTTATTAAGTGGACAAATACAAGTTTATCAGTTGATGATTGTGGGCCAGTATTTATTAAAAGACTCATGCATCTCCATTTTGATTTTTTTTTTTTGGGGGGGGGGCGGATTTCTTAGTTGCTTTTTACTGATCTTATTGTGGCTCCAAGTTCTCTTATGTCTTCACAAAAAAATGTTTTGGTATAATTTGAATTGTTAATCTTTAATTTAATTGCATCTGGAACTAAATTACTGTTTGTTTTTATTTAATAAAATAATAAAAATCTTTGAATGTTGAAAATAATTTTATTTTTTGTTTATTTCACAGGTAAATAGATGCCAAGATGTTTTCTATTCGGCTGTTTCACTGATCTACAGTATTTGGTTCTTCTTCTTAGCAAAAGCAAACAGAATGGTTGGTTCTAAGATGATCGAACCTTGTCAGAAGCAGCATCCTTCAGAATGGGATTACAGTTTCTCTGATGGTATTAGTCCTCATATTATCTGAATCAAACTTTTTTTATGTAGAACTTTTTGACATTTTTTCTGTTAAACAACCATAAAGTTTGCATCAAAAATTCGTTCTCAAACCATGCATTAAAAAACAACAACAGTACAATGTGTGTGTGACATTACGCATATATTACAGTTCAATGTACGGTCGAAATTTAGTAAATTTGTTATTATTGTTAGTCTCAATCCAAAAAAAAATGTAAAAATAAGAAAATTTATCCTAAGTTATTTTATTTTTGTAAGCCAATTGCGAAATTTTTGTTTAGCTAATTTTAGTCAATTTTAGTAGTTTAGTTTTTGCATTAAAATTGCTTAGCTTTAAACTTTAAGTTAGGATTATTTTTAGAAAAATATCTTAGATTAAGGTTTCGTAACTTATGACAGTGTAGTGTAATTTTAGGTTTTCCAAAAAGAAGTTTAACTAGTGTTAAGATTCAATGTAATTTTTAAGCTTAGTTGAATTTGAAATAAATTAAATTTAAGATTTTAAATTTTCGGAATTAATTTAAGCAGAATTAATTCGTTCAGCTTAGCCGCGAAAAATTTCATTTAATTTTGTTGAAGTATTTATGACGCAATCATATCCTTGTGAGGAATTGTCCGATTAATTATTGGTCAGTCGGAGTCATCACCTTTGGGTGATATCACTTGCCTTATTTGGTAAGATATCCAACCTCGCCTTGCAATAGGATGCCAGGTTAATTACGTAATAGGTGGCGTGAAACCTGAACTTATTTAATGCCTTGCAGAGGGGCAGGAGCTCTCTCTCTCGTCCATTCGCCGCCTGCAAACAATTGCTTATGCCAGTGATAATTCTCGGTTCGTTCGAATCGGAATGCAAAACTTAGGTTAGGGTGTGATAAACCAGTTATATAGTTAGAATGGCAACCGTGGATAGCCTAAAAAGTCAAAAGGAATTCCCCGTTTGCAAGTGAAAATCCTACAAATTAGCGTGCATGAAATAATGTGAGTGAAATTCCTGTGAATTATTTTTCGTTGTTCAAGTGCGTCAAATTTAGTTAATTACAACATTAATAGTGCAGTGTAGTGAATTTGCCCACGCGCACGCAAGGTGAAATTAAGCCTAACAAGATGAAAAGCCAAAAGCGGAGAAAATGCTTAACGTTCTAGCGATAGGATATTTAGAGAATTCAGTTAAGTGAATGGATAAAATTGTGGAAAGCCCTTACTTTAGTTTTTTTTATTTTTAGCGCAGCATTAGTGAGAGAAATGGTGCATAAGTAGGATAGCTAAACAGTCTCCAAGTTAATTCGCATTGACACAGTCTTCGAAGTAGAAGCTTGTTATTTTTAGTTGGCAAATAAATTGTTAAGTTCAAGTTTAAGTTGTTGAAGTAATAGTCCTTAATTTAGTAACGGTGCGGTGTGACCCCTATTACCTGAGAGGGCTGAGCCATTATCCGGGGATATGACGACCTAGAGGGGGTGGAAAGTAAATTTTACCGTATGAAAACGTTTGGCACCCAACTTGAGAGTGTAGAACCACATAGTTTAAATCACATTAGTCATCCGCCCTGTCCCGTTACAATATATATACAGTAAAACCTCCTTAAGTCGTCTTTCAAGGGACCAAACATTTTTGACGACTTAGGCGGAGTGGGAATTTTTGAAAAAAAAACCCACTGAAATTCAGTATTTTCATGAATTGCTGTAGGATTCAGTGAGAAAAACAAGATTTTCAGAAATCAATACATGCAAATGAATGAATGGAAAATAATAATAATAAAAAAAAACACTTTTTATGGTTACCACATTTTAATGTTTTAAAGGAACGGTAATGTCTGTCTTTGAAATGTTCCAGCCAACCATTGCTGCCGCCGAAATCTTCAATGTTCAATATCTTTAGCAATTTCCATGGCTTTTTCTTTGAGAATCACAGCAGAAATCGGCACATTTTGCGATCTGGCATGTTTTAGCCATCGAACTAAAACCTCCTCGATCTCGTCAAACTTCGATTTCCTCATTCTCTTTCTTTTGTCTTTGCAGTCAGCTTCTCCAATTACATGTTTCGATGATAGAATATCATTTAATGTAGTCCTGGGAATATGGTGTTCTTTGGCAAAAGCTGTTTTCGAAAAATTTGATTTTTCAAAAAGTGCAGTTAAGTCTTTTTTTTTTTTCTTTAAAAGATAACGAGGTAAGTTTTTGTTTCCTGGCATGTTAAAAATGTAATTGAACCACGAAATTGCAAGAGAAAAAAATAGCCCTTATAGCGGGGCTTAGTCGCTATGAAATGAAGTCACACTCAGAAGCGGTCAAGAAAAACGTCTATACTTGACAGTCGCAGCGAGAAGTGTGCTTTGAATGATTAGCAGCAACATTCCAAGAACCCCAATCCTCCGAAAGGTAGGAAAGGAATGAAGTGACAGGCGTGGTCGAAAATTTCCCGTAAAGGCTTGACTTTCTTAAAAGTGAAGGGGCGGGGCTGAAAAGACAACACGATGGCATGCAAAATGGAGAAGAAAGATGCTTTTGGTCATTTTTGAGGGTGACGAGTTATCCGGAGTAGAATTAAATTTGGTGACGGGTAAAAGAGGGTTATTTTACATTATTGTGTATGAGACCTTGTCGGGACCAAAGGAAAATGACGACTTATCCGGGTGACGACTTAACGAGGTTTTACTATATATATATATATATATATATATATATATATATATATATATATACTGTTCTGTTATATTAATCTAAACACAGATATGTATTATTGGTAGTTTGCAAAGTTGCCGGGAAATTATACAGTGTTTCCATATCCTTTAATTGGTAGTCATATTTTAAGAAGATATCTACACATTAAGTATCCAATGCGTCATGTGTTTGCCATCACCGCTGTACATGCCGCCATGTCCTACTTGATATTCTTTTGGAGCATCTTAGGTGTGATGGTTAGAAAGTTGGTTCCTCAACTGAATTGCCACAATTCTTCATTTGTAGCATAACGACGTTGAGACACGTAGGCCTTGATGATTCCCCACAATGAGTTGTCGGGACTTCGTGGTGGCCATTTCAATGAAGCTGGCGATGCTGGATTACCGCGACCAATCCAGCATCCTGGAAAATATGAAGAAACCCGTGTACAGGAAGAGTGAAGTGAGCAGGTGCCCCGTCCTGCTGTAGCCATACGCGTTCCATGATACCCGCGTCTTCAAGCTGTGGGATTAACCATGTTTGTAATGCATGTTTTGCATTAAGATGCCCATTAAAAAAAATATGGTCCAAACAAATTAGCACTCGAAAACAAGACCTTGTTCGATTACTGACATTTGAGAGAAAGGTCCTTAGGAAAATTTATGGACCAATCCAGGATGAAGCTACGGGAGAATGGAGAAGACGACACAACGCCGAACTTTGAGCTTTACAAGGAGCCTAATATTGTGGGGGTGATGAAAAGTAAGAGACTTCAATGGGCAGGGCATGTGGTGAGGATAGAAGAAACAATGTGGCCCAAAATTGTATTGGGTTAGACCCCAACAGGCAAAAGACCAGTGGGAAGACCTAGGAAGAGATGGATGGATGGATTGAGGGAAGACTTCTTGCGACTGGGACTTTCGGAGAGCTGGAGACGGGTAGCTGAAAATAGAGACAGATGGAGAGCCTTGGTTGTTACATCGCGCAGTCCCCTGGGCCTGATCGCGTAAAGTAAAGTAAAGTATGGTCCAAACAAATGACATCGCAGCCCAAAATATGTGGTACCAGAACTTCCCAGCCACACTGTATATATCTTTTAATCTTTTATGACATATGTCTCATGTTAGCTTGCTTTAGGTTTTATATTTGTTGTGAAATCACATAATAACATAATAAAAATTTAAACTGGTTAAGAAGAAATTTTTATTTCAATTTCACTGTACTGTATAGTCAAAAATAGTGCATGATTTTTGAGACTTCTTAAATGGCATTATTTTATATTTTAATATAAAATAACAATACTGTTAAAATTATTTAAGGTTTATTTTGTTAATGTCTTGATTTTGTTCTTCTGTCTCACTGTAATTATTTATATTTTTATTTTTTTTATTTGTTAAATTTCATGTTTTGTACAGTTACTATTAAGATTAGTATCATTTGCAGGTTAATTTGGATGAAGAACTACTTTCTATGTTCAAATCACTCCTTTTCTGGTTAAAATATTTAATATGTGCAGTCTTTTAGGATTAATTCATCTTTTTTAAGTAGAATGTTACATTTTGGTAACTTATAATAATAATACTTCTAAAATTGATTCTAAATTTTAATTAGGATATTATAATGCCATGCATTGTCCAGTTTTACTTCTGGAAATGATCAAGTGTTTGTCTGAAACTTCACAAAATTATTTACCTTGATGTAATAAATTCTGTCTTTAATTTCTTTCTTTCTTTTTTTTTCTCAGTTTCATTTTTAAAAGCATTAGATATTTTGAATTTCCTACGTCATCCTTTTCCTTTTGAGTCCCACCTATCACCTCCTCAAGGTATCCTAGTCACACTAGACAAAATAATGAGAACCTCACTTTTTCTAATAGATGTATTTCTACATTTATGAGGCTTACAGGTGGCATATTAATGATTGAGAGACATTGCACCAACACCTGCGCAATTATATTAATTTGGCAAAAATGAATTATATCAAATGGCCATACATGTGATACTAATGTTTTCTCACATTTGTTTTCTTGCTAGTTTTAATATTTAAAAAATATAATTAATTCTGTTTAGACCACCACAGTTTTTGTCAATAGTATAAAAAAAAATTACTATAACCTTTCTGTAGCTGTCAAATTTTGTTCTGCTGCTATTCACTGTATAATTTTTATAAAGGCAGTTTGGATGACTAGTGTTGGGAGAAGGTATGGAGGGAAGCATTTTCAATCTGCTTTTAATCAGTATATCTAACTATTTGCATATACACAGAAGCTCGGTTATAATGCCATCTTTCGGATCCAAGATCTCAAAGATCGCGATATAACCAAACTTTTATTATTTCGCGACTTCAAATGTCATATATCGCCCACACGACTCCAAATCGATTTAAAATGGTCATTTCACGATTTGGAAATTTGGAAATTTCATTTCTCAAGTGTTAATATATTCTAAAACCTGATTTGTATTAATAATTTAGATGAGTGTTTTGAAGACGAAATGTCAAGTCTTCTGCATAGTTCTCTGGCAGCACCTCTTCATGATAGTTCAACATCAAGCGAAAGTCGAAATGGAAGTTTTATTTTACCACAGTAAGTTTTTATCGATCCTCCTGTATGTATGTATATATATATATATATATATATATATATATATTATCAAATTTGTATTGCTTTATTTTAAATTTGATAATGATTCGCTTTTCCTAATATCTTCTTCTGTAATATTCTTCTATATAAACATATAGAATACACAATATTTCAGCTGTATTTAAGCAGCAGCCTTCTTCTGGTGATTTCAAGTGTTATTTCATATTCTGAGATAATAAAATAATGTAATGTTTTTATAGAAGAAGAAATGAAAAGTGAATTATTTATCTATGTTGAGGTGTGAGAATTTATATATTAATATGATTAATTAAACTTTACAGCGGATCTGAAAGGCTTGTCAACTCCACTCCTGCTAATGCAAGACATAGGGCAGTAGAAAGATTAAACACCCCACATCAAATGATGGGCTTAGATTGGGATAGGTAAATATTTGATATTTTTTACATATTATTATATATAGAGAAACTATAGAATGGGTTTTCTCAGAAGCCAATTACATTGGTAATCACAAATTTATCCATTTGTCCCAACTTAGGAGGTTCTTAACTTATGATGTTGTTGTGAAATGACTAAGCACTGTGAATTCATTTTACCTTATTATCAGTCATCGTTTTCAAAATTGCAAAGCATACCTGCAAACAAGCAGGAAGTATGGTCTTTGCTGCCAGCTAATTTGCCATCGGATGCAGCAAACTCTAGTGTTAAAAAAGTCACTTGGGAACATGAGCAGGCAGTTGTCTTGTTTCCGCTTTGAGATTCTATTGCCATCCATTGTTAATAATTACAGCACATGTCCATTTAGCCGTTTACTCGGCGATTGCTGGCAGCTATTCTTGCACCTTGAAAACAAGCAGTGATAGATATTGTAATATTAACTGAAACCATTTAATCCCCAGGTTTTAGTTATTCATTCAAATGAGACATTGTTAATTACTGCACATTAGTGTAATAACTGTTGATACATCGTTCTATAGATTCCTGTAAAATAATAATCTGAACATTATTAAAATAAGTAAATCAACTTTGTTTTAGGAATATGTCATCAATAATGAAATAAATTCATATATATGTATTAAAGTTTTGTGTAAGTTGCAAATTCATTCTATAATATTTACCTTATTTTTCAACAGCTATCGAATTAGTCCTTCTAATAGTCCCAGCATAGCAAGCCATAACACTTCATTAAATACTTCCATCACTCATTCTACAGTAGATGAAGATCTGGTGAAACTTAATATTGGTCCTAAAAATCTCATGGATGTAAGTACTGTTTACTATCAGTTACATTAGTTGATCTTGTGTGTATGTGTATTGTTTTTTTTTGTTTTGTTTTTATTAATAAGAATCAAGAGCTCTAATTTATAAGATTAAAATCCCCAGAAGAATTTTGAGTGTTTTCTGAGTTTTCAATTTCATAAGCAAAACCTGCTTTTATCCTTGATTGCAGTCACAGGATATCCATATAGTGAACCATTCCACGTAACGCCATCTAGCAAGGCAAGTGAAAAATTTCACTACTCCTCTGCTAAATACCAGTAAGCAAAATGGCAGACACAGATAGCAAATACCATGATATCAGTAATAAAGTGAACAGTGTACAAAGTACATTTTGGGATGTTGCGTCATAAAAACCTTTGTCAATTGGATCTAATGCTGCTTCCATATTTTTTAATTTTTTTCCAAAAATAAAGATATCCGGTTTTTTGCTTTTACTCGTATTTTTATCGTGGAAAGTAAAGTATTCGGCTGAAGGCAAATCACATCCTGTTTTGCTGTCATTTTGCCAATGAGCATATTGGGCCATGTTCATTCCCAGGTAGCAAGCAATGGATAAACGCAGGTTTCACTTCCAACGTTGAAAACGCAGTCTGTTGCTTTATAGACTTTGAAACTTAGCATATGCAGATATTTTAATTCTCAGTGATTGATTTGATTATTTTTCTTGCATAGACTTTAGTTATCGGTATTAAAAAGAAAATGCTAACTTTTCAATTTAAATTTCATAATGCCATATTGCAGATTATCTTAACGTCCTCTGCTAATTGTGCAGAACAAGTCAAACCTTTCTGCTGTAAAGGTGTGATACAATTGTGACTAGAATTAAACAATGCCTTGTCATCTAATAGTGATGTGGTTTGTTGAATATGGTTCCTGAATGTGATACATGTCAGTTTGCAGTTTATTATTACTTAGAAGTGGAAAACTTTTGTTGATGAATTGTGCTAGTTTCTTTTTCATGATGGCATTGGTTTACCATGGTTTGTCCATTTTCATAAGTTTTCCTGAAGCTTATGCTATGCACAGAACACAAATCTCCTTTTCTCTTTGCAAATAACTTTACGTTCACTGACCTACTTCCGAAGGTGAAGTCAATAGTTACGTTCTGTGATATTTTAATCCAGTATAAACAGTAATGCCAGTAAAAACGTCACGTGGAAAGAAACATAATCATCTGCAACAAGAGTTTCAAGTTAAAACAAGGGAGAGGGTTATCATTTTTCTTATCTGACCGCCCTCGCGCACTCACTTTTTTTTCTGCCGTCCACATAAGGCTTCACTTGACAAAGACAATTTGCCAATGTTTCATTTTCTATTTGGTGTCATTTCCACTTCACTTCCAAAAATAATATTGTTTTGAGACCCTTTGTTTACTCTGATGTTAACAAATACACAATGCTGTAAAAGTATTTAAACTCCAATCATGAAATGGGAATATTATTTTTTTTTTTCAAACACTTCTATTTTCATTAAAAAATGTTTGTTCTTGCTGTTATCTAATATGATATTCCAAAACGGGCTGAGTTCGTTAATTAGGACTCTGCCTAATCTATCACACGTTTCCCTATAAACTTGTGTCAGTATAATTCCGAATTTATGGCAGTACCATTATCATGATTTAGAAGAGAACTGTCCATCCTATCTTGTTCTAGTATATTTTCTTTGTAATGGTAGGACGTGGGCCAGATCCCAAATTAAAACATTAATAACAGAAAAACAAAAAGAAAATTAATTACCTTAGTTTAATATAATATTAAATTGTTTAGTATTAAAGTATTAATCTGTTAGTTTTAAGTTGGCAATGAGATTTTTTAAGTTGAAAATAATAAATTATGGAGATATCATATATATGTAGTGCAGTAAGCACTTACCTAATACAGGGTGTCTACCAACCGGGAAATCCAGGATTTGTACGGGAAAATTGGGTTGACATGAAATTTACGGGAAATGTCCTTAAATTTTCAGCATGATGTGAGGCCTCGCAACAGTTTTTTTTTTTTTTTTTTTTTTGGTTGAACAGATAAGTTTTTACCCCTGATAGCATTTTTTTTTCTTCAAATTATTTGTGTCCTCCATTTCATTTTAGAAAAATGTTCTTAAATTTTTGGGAAAATGTCCTTAAATGTACGGGAATTGTCCTTAAATTTTTTGTTTGAGATTCAGTAGACACCCTGTAACAAGTTTTTGAACAGGAACACCTTGTGAAACGGTTCTTAGTTCTTTCATGGTACTCTAGTCACCATAAGGGTATTCAGTTTGACCCTCACGACTTATGCAGTTAATAAATGTGTGAAGGCTAGGAGTAAAATCGAAAATGGAACCTGTGTCATCTTCCTTCTGTTAACCAATTAATATAAACATTGTGTGTTAAACTTCTTAAAGCTTGGTCAACAATTTGCTGGACATGAGCCTTGACAAGTTTTTGAAGACCCTGATCTAATATAAGGTGTGAAACCAAGGAAAAGCAACTGTTTTAAAAGGGGAATTGTATGTGTGGAAATATTCTGGAATAGATGGGAAAAGAATGACTTGAAACAAAATTTGTCTGCTACTGTAACTGACAGGTTTGAAATAAAGATGTGAAAGCCATACTATAACAAATTGCAGTTTTCAGTAATCGTAGAACTGCTACCTCTGAATCCTGCAATTGGTTCAGTTACATTGAAAACCACTGATAAGAAATGTTTAAATGTAAGTCCTTTCTTTAGCTAACTTTCAGCCAATTTTTATCAGTCCTATACTCAATGAGATGAAATAATTTATTTTATTTTATTTTTTTTAAAATAGGTTTTTGAAGCTGCCTCCTCAGACGAAGATTAAAAATGCATCGCTACTGACACAAGAAAGAAAAATAGGAGTACCTACTACGATTTTACTTCCATTTTAAAAACGAGAAAACTTTTTATTATTATTATTATTGGAAGCAGTATTATAATAAGACAGGGACCAATGGATGATGTGGAAAATTAGTTACGCTTCAGTTAAGTCTCAGCTGACGTCTTATAACAGTTTGCATTAATGAAGAAAGGATTCTCGTAGAACAAAAATTACGGAAAGAGAACGGTGATAGATTTGTGAAGAATAATTTTCTTTTCTCTTTCAAATACCTAATATGAATTAAAACAAAGAATTTTTTTCAGGAAGATATTAAAATATTTTTTTTTACAATTAATAATATTTTTATTTTTTTTTAATCTCTTAAATACTCAACAAAATCAGCTATCTTAATCGTCATTTGAACAATGTTCTTTGTATATGCACATTAATGGAGGGTGTTTTTCTATCTCAGTTTTCATCGTTCGGTTATTTATAGGTTGGGGATTTTTTTTTAATACTGCTTTTAGATTTATGTTGTTAATTGTAATTGCTTTGCCAATGATACATAGCTCTTTTTATTATTATTCTTATTATTGAGAAATTTTTAATACTCATTCTTTTTAATTGTAATAACGTGAAGAAATAATTGTCTGTTCCCAATTTTTTTATCTACAAATTATGAAATTCTTTAAATACTTCTTCGTATCTTTCTAAAAACAAAAAAAAAACTGTTAGATTTAGTGTAAGGTCTTGTGTGTTGGTTTTCTTTTTTTAATCTAAATGTTAATGACAGACTTCTAACAAAGAAGGTTAAATTTCATTTCGGAATCTACTGAAAACAATTTTTCTCCTATTCTTAGTTTTTTATTAGTTAGCTTGAGGAATAAACCAAAAGCTTGTTTTTCACTGTAATGGAGGTATTTTTTTCTTTGATATAATTTGAAGAGTGTAATTAGCATTAAAAAATTTTTTTGGGAGTTATAAGATGTTCTTATGAAATCCTAGTATTTGTTAAGTTTGTCAGAAACTGAAAATGACTCTTTGTTTTTTAAATTATTCTAGTGCTCACATTCCTTGCCTACTTAACAGTTTACTTCGAGCAATTAAAGTTTTAATAGCCAATCAAACAAGCTTGAAGAGAAGATAAAAATAAGCTGTATTTTGTTAAGTTACACAACACAGTTGAATGAACCCTAAATTCATCATTTTCCCAGGAAGATTAACAGAGTTTGAAACACTTTTATAAGTTATGTGGAAGTACTTTTTTTTTAAACCTTTCCTCAAACTATTTAGGACTGACTATTCCCTCCTAAGCTTTGTTGGAAGATTTATTCTCCCCCCCTCACCACTCTATGAACTCTTCCCAACATTTTTTTTTCTTCTGTAATTACGTTCTAAACCAAAAATCAGATTCACGTTTTTAAATAGCTTTTGCTGTTATAATTGCATTTCTTGTATGACCAAGCTGCTGGCTAATCTAGTATTTGTATATACAAAACCATGATAAATTTGGAAATTTGATTATGCAGCAAGATGAGTTTGGGATACTACAGAAAAAAGAAAAATCACTTACTGGATTCTGATGGAGAAGTTTTACTCCTTTTTTAAAAAACTTTAATGCAAATTTCATTTTGAAAATATTAATCAAGCTCATTCATGTTGTAGATTTCAAAATTAGTTTTTTTTTTTTTTTTTAATTATTTGGCTTAATAAAAATAAGTTTTATTTCTTTTTCTGTCCATGAAGATTTAAATTAGTTAAACATAAAGAAGAATGTCCTCAGAAATTAATTTAGGAATAAAAAGGTTACAGAAAATAGTTCCAGTATTAATTAAACAAGTTTAGTTCATTATAGACTACAATTAATACGATTCATGTGATGATGTTAAGTTCAACTTGAATCCTTCGCATCTTTGATGAAATGTAAAATATACCATTATGAATAACCATTACTCCAAGCAGTCGCCTTGCAAATGTTGAATGGTTCTAAAATAGCTGAGTGTAGAGCTTTCGAAGCTATTATACAACACAAATGTTGTTGATAGTATTTACGTAAGATTGAAAGAATTTAAAATATTGAAGTAAAAATATACAAAAACAAAATGAACCTCGTCTAAATAACAAATTGAAGAATGGGGAAAAAACAGTACAATAATATCATCCAGATATGACGTGTAATGATGTAAGGCTTGTAAAAGCAAGGAAATTCTCTAGTTCACCTTGAAAAATTAAAGAGTTAAACAAAAGACAAAACTGCAAAACAGAACTGTTTTTTTAGTCATAAGCGACAACATCAAACTGCACAATCCGAGTTTGGCAGACCAGATAAGCAGAAAATATTTAATAGTTCTGTTGTTGTCCCATCTTGATCTTGTTTTTGCAAACATAATGTGAAATAGATATTATAAAATAACCTTTACATTACTTTTCATTTAATTATAATCAAACAATTAATTAAATGCAGAATTACCTGTTGTTTTCTAGGAAAAATATTCAATTTCATTCAGTAATTTGCTATTAATAAGAAATAAGATTAGAAGACAATAAAAATACATTTGTAAATTATATCCAACAGATAGCAGTGAGAGAAAACTACTTTAATTAATTATGGATGATTTTTACATCGTCATTTTTTTTTTTTTTTTTTTCCTCTTTCTTATTGTCAGATTTAAGTATTTGTTGTTCAGTTTTATGAAGCAAGGTAATCGTCTGAAAAAGATAGAATTAGTTTTCTGCACTTCCATGACACCACAAATGATTGCAGCTTACCTAGAATTATACTATGACTACTTATTTATCACATATAATCAGAAATGCATTTAATTTCGTTATTTCATATTTTGGTTTTCCCAGTGATCACATTTTTTATAATTTTTATTTAAGAAAATATAAATCATAACAGAAATAACTGTAAAAAAAAAAAATATGTATATATTGTAGATAATCAAAAGTATAAATTTTATTTGCTGTTTTTTCATGTAAATAATTCTACTTCAGTTTTAAATGTGCGAGTTTCTCCACAGATATTAATAAACAAGTTTCAGTTGAAATCCATTATAAGAACATTTTTTGCACAGTACTTTTGAGTCACCTCTCTATTTTTATTTCTTAGATATGTCTGAAAAGATTTTTTTGTAAGATTTGAGATTGATTTTTATGAAAGATATTAAAAAATGCAAGAAATTAATAATGTTTTTCCACTTTCTTAATAAATAAGATGTTCCTAAAGAACGATAGGCTTCAAGTTCTTTAAAATGTTGTCTTCACAGTCTCCCAACTTTTTTTTTGTGTCGAAGTTGTAAAAGCTTTATAACACATAAATCATCATCATAAATATGCCATAACTTCAAGTTTCGCTGCAGATTCTTATGTTTCAAAGACTAAATCCAGTTTCATTTTAAATCAAAGGAGTCTGAAATTATAAATTAATATGTGCTATTTCCCATTGATAAGATTTGCATCAATTCTAGTGCCTTTGCCTAGATTTCTCCTCAGGTAGATGTTCAAATACAAAGGAGAGATGATTTCTTATCCAATATCATGCACGCCAAATTCCAAGAAGATCCATACACAGTGGTATTGCAATTATAATCCAAAAAATCGTACTTCCTCTGCCCCATAATAATGGTAGCAAAAGAAAATAAATATAGAATGCAACATTTATTATCAAAATATTAGATTAAATTAAATAAATTTAAATAAATAAATATTGTCCTAATTTTTATTTTGAGTGTTCAGATAGTATCTGGATTTTTCAATAATTTCGTTATTGTTTTGCAGCTAACATAATTGCACCTTTCTGCAACTTTTTGTTTTTCTTTTGATGCATCAAGAACTGGACAATTGCAACTCGATCTTTGCTTGAAAACACTTTTTTTTTTTTTTTTTTTCATCTTACTTTATAATAGATTGATATTCAACTGAAAAAAAAAACAATTGATTTTAATCAGCGGATGAAATTAGAAAAATAACCTAATTATTACGATTTATAACTTAACTTAAAAAAAGAAAGATGTGTCAAAACAAATGACAGATATCATGAAACTTTGATTTTGATTGAAGGCTTCGCAATTTTGCGCTACAACATAACTTACTTACAGCTGCATTTGCCAATAATTCCCGTTTAAATATTCACTTGCTACTATTATTATGGGACAGAGGGAGTATAATTTTTTTCTCCATTCTTCTTGGTAAGAAACATACTAGGAAAAAAAATTAGTTGTACTTAGGAGAAACAGTAATGAAGTCTTATCACCTGCATAACATGTTCCATGGGCTTCACCATCTATCATGAGAATATTTACTGAAAGAGCACTATTGAAATTTTCTTTGTCATATTATCTACTGTGGCATGGGTCAGAAGAAAGATGTTACTGAGTGGCAAAAAGACATTACTGCAATTTAGTTAAGTACGCATCCGCCTGTAGCTGAAGTGGGTGAATTTGCTTGTGTCG
Organism: Thereuonema tuberculata; assembly: GCA_023159025.1. Taxonomy (NCBI): domain Eukaryota; kingdom Metazoa; phylum Arthropoda; class Chilopoda; order Scutigeromorpha; family Scutigeridae; genus Thereuonema; species Thereuonema tuberculata. The sequence continues at coordinate 61,122,915 of JAFIDM010001028.1, forward strand.
GAACAGATCGGGTTTTTTCAAATCATGGCATATGTAAAATTGAGTTTGCAGTTGCTGTTAAAACTGTGATCAGAAAAGCTGGAGATTTGCACGAGAATAGGATGTTGAGAAAATACAGACCATATTTTAGTAGCTATCAACTGCCAGGAGTTCCATCCTAAGTATCAAAGAAGCAAGCTTTGCTGCACAAAAGGTACCTCGGCTCTAGTTGGCCAAAGAACATAAAATATGGACTATTGATAGGAAACATAAAACAACTTGTCAGACCATTTATCTTTATTCCAGTGATGCCAGATGATGAATCTTAGCCATGTCCTGGGTATTGTGCAAACTGTAGTGAATCTATGATGTTCTGGGGATGCTTTAAATTGGATCCTTTGGTAGAAATGTCAATCCAGTTGAATTGGAGGTTATTTGCAAATTTTTGGATAAGCAGATCGTTACCGTTTATGCTTCATGTACAAGACTAGTAGGCATGGATACATCAGTTTTCTAAAACTACAATTGCCGAACAATACTGTACTGTACAACCTCGAAACTCTAAAACCTGGCAGTTGGAGAATGGCTGCATAGAGATACCAGCTATATTCAACAGCTTGTGGCATGATTTTCCTCTAGAATTGCTATTGCCATTCATGCTAAGGGAAGTGTAATGAGATATTATGCTTGGTTCAGGCAGGGTTTTTGTTGTTTTATTATTTCTTAAGCTAAAATATTCTTGTATTCTTTCTAAATATTAGCTATTGTAGTTAACTACAACTGCCACATACTTATTAACCCCATAGATATCCAGTCAAAAATAAAATGACATCTTTAGGCACTTTTCTTCCATCACTAAATGGAAATTCTGCTCTAATCCAATTTCATGTTCTTAAAATGAGGCAAGTTTTGCCTTTTAAACTTGCTAAATGGCAATCAATATTAGTGAAATTTAGGGAAAAATCTTCACAAGTTTATCTTACTACAACAAAGTTGTAGTTACGATGTAATAACAATCTTCAAATGACTTAAATCAGTGATCCCAAACCCCCGGTCCATAGATCATTTGGTACCGCCCAAGAAACATTAAATTATTTCCATTTTATTTACTGTGGTGTATTTCTCTCGGGTTTGTGCGACTTTCCGTGGACGAGAGGTTAACCGGGAGCTAAGAGACGTCACCTAAAACCGCACCAATATCATGATATTTTGTGCATGCGCAAATATTGTCGGTAAGGCAGTCGCTATCCTGCCAAAAGCCAACTTTCAAATTAACGATTCTTAAGACACTCCAAATGTAACTGTAAACAGTAGACGAGTAGAGGCTCTAATCATCTGTTGAGTTGTTAAATCTATTCCAAACGCGCTGCATAAGCAATCACAACCATTTAATATTATTATCATTCTTTCAGGATTTAAATCAAATACTGTGTACATATTTAAACCTAATATTTTTACTTTTTCAGGCAATAACTTTTTAGGTTATACTGAAATATATTTTTAATAATATGTATTAACCTTCGCACAAGACTTCTTACATTGTTACACCCCAATATGTATTAATTAAGCTAGTAAACGGAAATATTGCAACATGTAAGTGTTTGTCAATTTAAAATGAAATATTAACTCAAATATTAATATAGCATCTATGTACACTACTTTTAAGTTATTTTAACAACCTTTCAACAGAGACTGGTTTTTAGCGACTGCCTTACCGACGATATTTGCGCATGCGCAAAATATCGTGATATCGGGAGCTGAGCGGCTGCAAGCGGCAGTGGCATTGTAGCTTTGGTGGAGAGAAGGTGTCTCTCTCTGTTCACCGGTACTTGTATGTGTATATTGTGTTTGCTCAAATTTAACCCACAAATTAGCAAAAATGAGTATGAAACAGACGTCGTTAGGAAAAGAAAAGGCCCAGTGAAGAGATAGAAGAAGAGCCTTCAACATCAAAGAAACATAAAACTTTTCAGACAATACCATGAGTGAACTTGAAATATGGATTTATCGGGATAGGTGATTCCCACACACTAACCCCGCTCCGCATAGTTTGCAGGGACCGGCTCTCTAATGAGGCAATGAAACCTTCAAAACTGCTATGCCACTTGAATACCAAACACCCTGGATTAAAAGACAAGTCCCTGGAGTATTTTGAAGGAAAAAAACTGGAACACGAAGGACAGAAGAAATTTCTGAGGGCCACCACATCAATAAAGGAGAATGCACTGAGAGCATCATATTTGGTGGCTAACCGTATTGCTAAGGCTAATTCACTATCGGTGAAGAATTGATCTTGCCCTCCACTAAAGACATTTGCCGTGAACTTCTAGGAGAGGCTGCTGTGAAAAAGTTAGCACATGTGCCTTCATCGGCTAGCACTGTGACTAGGTGCATTGAGGAAATAGCCGAAGACATTGAGACACAATTGTTGGAGAGGATTAATACATCACCGTGGTAAGCACTCCAGGTTGACGAATCTACAGATATCGACAACAAGGCAATACTACTTGTTTATGTGCGATATCTTTATCAGGATTTGTTATGTGCACTATCTTTGCCAACCAACACCACAGGAGCAGAACTGTTGAAGTCACTGAATGGTTATGTATCAGGACAACTAAATGGTCCTTTTGTGTCGGCATATGCACAGATGGAGCTGCTGCCATGACCGGATGACTGTCTGGTTTAACTTTCGGATTAAGGAGATTGCACCTGAGAGTGAATCTACGCATTGTATCATTCACAGAGAAATGCCGGCAAGCCGAAAAATGTCACCGGAATTTAATAGCGTATTGATTGATGTCGTTAAAGTTATTAACCACATCAAAGCATATGCCCTTAACGCGCGCCTGTTTGAGCAGCTTTGTGAGGAGATGGACGCAGAGCACAGATTGCCTTCTCTTATACACAGAAATAAGATGTTTATCCAGAGGAAAATCGCTAACCAGAGTATTTGAATTACGAGGGCCGTTGCAAAGATTTCTCTCAGAAAAGAAATCTGGCAGCACATTTCAGTGACAAGGTATGGGTCGCAAAACTGGCTTGCCTTTGTGACATATTCAGCCTGCTCAATGAACTCAATCTGTCCCTTCAGGGGAAAATGACAACTGTTTTCAAGTTGGCAGACAAAGTCGCTGCATTTAAAGCCAAACTGGAGTTGTGGGGACGGCGCGTGAACAGAGGCATTTTAGACATGTTTCAGACATTAGCGGGGATTTTAGGCAAGACTGAGCCTGAGCATTCATTCTCCCAGTTGGTGCACAATCACCTGTCTTTGCTTTTAAAAAAGCAACTTCCCAACCACAAAAGACCCAGGAACTGGTAAGGAATAGATCCGCAACCCATTTATCTAGCCTGTTTGTGCAAGAAGATCAACTGCAGGAGATTGCAAATGATGTTCGAGACAACGACTCTGCCGGTGTTCTGGATTAAATTCATGGTGGAATACCCTGAGATTGCAATCCACAGCACTTAAATCCCTATTGCCATTTCCGACATTCTATCTTTTTGAAGGGGGGCTTTCTGCAGTTACAGAAACCGAAACAAAACAACGGAATAAACTGGACATAAGCAACATACCTCGGGTGTCATCGTCTCCTATTACCCCCAGATGGAACCGTCTCGTTGCAGAGAAACAAGCTCAGGGTTCTCATTGATTTAGCGTTCTGGTGAGTTAAAATGTTAAATCACTTTATATTCATTTTTTGGTGTATTTTATTTTGAAGGCATGTTTCAATAAAATAAAATTGTAATTATTAAATCAAAACAATCTAAAATATAAACAATCAACTCAACACAAGTGATTGTGTTTTAATTCTGTTTATTGAAGTGCTTTGGATGCACAATATTTTTTGTTTTTCCGTCTGGTGCATACACGAATAAATCAGAAGGTTTTCCGACGCATGAGCAGGCCACAAACAGCTGTATGTGTGAAGCATGAATTTTCCAAATTTAGTCCACACACTTTTAGCGATAGTACCTGTGCTTTGTTGATGGTCATTGCAAATGCAAGTGGAAACTCCAAATGTTAAAACTGGAAATACACTCATTTGTTGAAACAACTTGCGCACCAGATATTGTAGAATGGTTCTACTAATTCGGAAACCTTCGCGGGCGTGCGCACAATAACGCACCAAAGTTTCATGGCAATCTGATGAATGTTTGTCCCGTTTGCGTTCATGTACCAAACAAAGAAACATTCATTTTTGTATATTAAGGTATATTAAAGTTTGTGGGGCTTCGTGCAGTTTTGAAGAATATTTTCATAATCAGTTCTTGTTTTGACTTTTTTTTTTTTTATCCCAAAAAAAGATGGAGGACCAATTGAAGCAGGGAAAAGAAGGGCCCAACTTGAGGGTGTCAAATTTTACAGGACAATGTTTTTAACAGAATGATAAAATACATCCTAGAGTAGATTTTATAAATTCTAAATCCATACTTTCTCTTAAGTTCACATCGTAACATCATGCAATAAATACTTCATCTACTCTTCATATGAAATAAAAAACATATTTTAATATCGAATTTTACAATCAAACAATTGTAAATGTAATAATAATGTTAGTAGCATTTAAAGGGTTGATAAGTTTTGTTACCAACTATGGATAAGAAATCTATGTATTTGATATCATCTGATTGTACATTATTGTAATTGATGATCTTGAAGAAGGAAGAAAGGAAATATTCTTCCGAAAATTCGATATTAAAATATGTTTTTTATTTCATATGAAGAGTAGATGAAGTATTTATTGCAAGGTTCTATAAAGTCAAAAACATTGTCCTGTAAAATTTGTCACCGTTCTTTTCCCTGCTTCAATTGTTATGTAAGTTCACATTAAGCATCAGCAGATTTGCTACAGCTAGAAATTTTCATGTGTTTATTGAATGCTCCTTTGCAGGAAGTAGAGCTCCTATTTTGCATGAAATTGGGTATTTTCGTGGCAGCTAAGCAATGAACAGTCACTTAAATGAGAATATGCAGAAAGTGCTTATGAGAATCAGCTCATAAAACGATTAAACATGCCCACGGGCTGTTAAATCAATTTTCATTCCATAGGAAAATTACAGAGATTGTCATTACAAAAACAAATTCCAGTGTTAGTCTAGGCTTGTTTTTCTCTTCAAGCCAGAGTCGGCTCAAGCACAACAACACAGACTAAAAGTAAGGAACAAAACTAAAAACAAGTGAGACTCAAAAACTGACAATAACAGATGAAAAATACTTCAAACTGCAAAATTAAGTTTCCAAGAACCAGGGCTGTGGAGTTGGTACATAAAATCTTCAACTCTATTTAAATCTCAATTTAGGAAATAAAATAAATTACTGCAGTGCATGCTTTTTCACTATCATCATCTATAATACACTTGGATCACAATGTTTCCCATCTGTTAAGAGTTCAAAAAACAGCAGACTTCGTTGACACTTTTTTCGCCACTGTAAATTTTTGTGAAAAATGCAACACCATGAAGGAAACAATTCAAATGAAGTGAAACTTGCAGGAAATGTAAAGCAGGGTACGATATGCAAATGATTAAAATTTGAGAATGATTGCGCATGCCTAGACTCAGCAGCACCCTTTGAACTGTCGTGGAAGAGCGTTTAAGTAGTGGACTGTTGTGGATCCAGACAAGTAGTTTTTCATCGTCAGTAAAGGTACGATTCCATTGGTACTGTTGGCGCGGGACAAGGAGTTGAAGTTGCAGTTTAGCTGTAGGCTACAAGAAAGAGGGAAGCGCCAGCATCTTTGAGGGCTTAGCGTTTGAGGTAACTTCAACAGCATCGCTTTAGCCCAAGGCAAGGAGGACGACAAGCTTTTCCCGCGTTTTTCAGTCGCAACGAATTCTTTTGCAGAGGCGGCAATATTTTTCTTGCGCGAACAAGCAGAAAGAAGCCATAATTGCCTTTCTGTATGATCGGCCCAAAAGAAAAAAAAATAATATAATTTTTAAACGAAGACACATGGAAGTTTGCTAGTCGCCATTTGCGCAAAAATCCAGAAAAGATCCAAGAAAGAAAGAAAAAACTGATTCACACCAAACAAAAAAAGAAAAAAAAATGCCAGGCTAAAAAATACAAAAATTAAACAAAAAGCAACGGCTTTTTCGGAGGACAAGATGGCGCACGACGTGTAGATAGTGAATCTGGGTTAAAAATGCTGTTGAGAACCCTTCCACTTCAAAATTTCTTAATTACTTCACACCAATGTATTAATGGCTTTGCCGGGAACATCAAAACAAAATGGACAAAAGATTATTTTTCTAGGAAATTCACATCTGTAAAATTAGGAAAATTGGAAAAAAATTCACAAAGAGCATGAATGAAACAAAAAAATATTATTTTTATTCTTGTGCTACCTCCAAAACAAAAAAAAATGCAATGCAACAAAAATTATGCTTTTTTTTTACTCAAAATGTGGCTTGCTTTATGTGACTTTCCTATGAAATATAATTTCTATTGGGAAGGAAGGAATTTTAATTGAAAACGTTACATTAAAACTTTATTTTTAATGAAGTTTATAAAAATTTAAACACACACTAAAAAAACAAGTATTTTAAAATATATTGAATCCAAGCTACCATGAAATAATTTTATAATCTTCATTATCAGTTCTTTTTAAGTATTTAGGTTTTCTTTGAATGTTCCAGTGTAATTCTATTTCTCAGATTTAACTTGAAATTATTTTTTTTTTTAAATAAAGTTTTATTGTGTTATTCCATTATAACACTAAAAAAAATCAATTTCTTTTTAATCATGATATGAATTTATGTTATTGTCCTGAATATTAACTTAAAGTCAAACATATTTTCGAAACAATAAGTTAAAGAAATTACAATAATAATACATGATTTAAACGATTTATTTCGATATTTTGGCTATTTTTCAGCTACAGAAACTAGACTCATCAGTTGCCAGCAGTCGGGCAATAGTGGTCGCCCGGCATCTCTACTTTCGTGGTTGGGAGAAGGACGGCTTTAGTTCCCTCATTTACAACAAAAGCCTGCCGTCCCTATTGTAAATTCAAGGCCGGTGGCTGTAAGGGGTGGAGAGGGCTGTAATTAAGGCCAGTGCAGTCCCACGCCAACAGCTTCAATGGAACCCTAGCTTAAGCTGTACATATGCCTACTGGAGTCGGTAGGCTTTGATGACATCAAAGGGCGTGTTATAAGCAAGCTACAGAGTTTGAATGGGGCCGAATAATTGGCTTGCATTAAGGAGAATTTTCACACTGCAAAATTGCTGCTCGTACGACAGCAATGTGAGTGTGTAAGCAGTGGACTGACGAGAACAGGACAAGTCGAAAATCTGGAAGTGGACCACAAAATGTGATGACACCGCGGGATGATAGACACCTCATCAGCGTGGCAGTGACGGACAGTTCAGCTTCTTCTCGAGGGTTGGAACACTGCAACAGGTCTGACATTGTCTGGTCCCACGGTGTGACTGCATCTGCTGCACAGAGGACTGCATGCATGCATTCCTTTGCAGAGGATTCCCTTGGACATGAACCATCGACTCCTCAGGCTACAATGGACTCAAGAACACACCCATTGGCATGCAGATTGGCACATGTTGTGTTTTCGGACGAGTCCTGCTTCAACTTTGATTACAATGATGGCCGCATACGCAATAGACGATACCAAGACGAGCGCCATCTTCCAGACTGCATTGTCCAGCGTCGTACTACACAAACAATAGGCATCAGTGATGGTTTGAGGAACAATTGGGTATCATAGGCAATCTCGGCTGCGACAAATTGTGGACACACACAACAGCAACTGCTACATCAAGGAAGTTGTGGAGGCTGAAGTCGTACCCTTTCTTCAGCACACTCCTGGAGCCGTAAGATAATGCCCGACCAATGTTGCCAGGAATGTCCAGACTGTCTTCGAAGTAAGGCAGATACCCCTTATTCCCTGGCCTGCACGTTCGCCTGACATGTCTGGGATAATTCATGTGTACTTTCATCTATTGAACATGTCTGGGATATGGTCACTGGGCAACTAGCCCGTCATTGAACTGTAGACTCGGATAGAAGCAGGCTGGCAGGCAATACCCCAGGCACATCCAAGGCCTGTTTGATTCGATGCCGCAGCAATAGAGCAGCTGCTATTGCCACTCGTGGAGGCATACTGATTTATGGCAAATACTGTTGTTGCATTGCTCTGAAACGTTATTACTAATAGTGATACAAACAAAGGATTGTGTGTAATAAATTTCCTTCCTTTCTGATGGTTCCTTCATGGTGTTGCAATTTTCACAAACATGACTGTATAAATATCCTAAAATATGTCACGTTTTGAAATTAAAGTATATCCTGAAAATATAACTCTGAAAAAAAAAGAAGGTTAATCACTTTAAAATTTCCCATTTCAGATAATAACGTTTATATATTAGTTTATTTTATTAGGAGTCGGTACATTTTATAGACTGAGTCTCCAATTCTTGGGTTACTGAAGTCAGACTCCACAGCCCTGCCAAGAACTATC